>OZ020191.1:64091885-64184643 GCA_963971165.1 Philopedon plagiatum
TGACCCCAATAACCCCGAAAACAACATTAACATTTTTAGATAATTTCCCAGTTGCTCCTTTTTACCCCCCCCCCCCCCCGGCGTTATTTTTTTAAAAATGAGTTTCAACAAAATTAGATTTTCTGTTCTCAGTAACCCCCAAAATTAGTTAACATTTTTGGAGAAATTCCAAACCCCGCGCCTTTTTATTCCCTCTGCCCCACCGTTAATTTTGTTTACATTCGTTAAACAAAATTAGATTTGCTGACCTCAATAACCTTGAAAATCATATATCAGATAACTTTTTTTGAAAAATGATCAGTTGCCTGTTTTTATTCTCCCTCGTTGTATTTTTTTAAATATGTTAGACCAAAGTACATTTTTTGACCGTAATAACACCGAAAATGACAAATTAGTTAACATTTTTTCAGTCGCTCCTTTTTATCCCCCCGCCGTTAATTTTTTAAATATAGGTTTCAACAAAATTAGATTTCTGACCTAAATATCCCCGTAAATGACAGATTAGTTAACATTTTTGGAGAAGTTCCCAGTTGCGCCCTAATATCACCCCACTCCCCACGTTATTCTTGACATCCATTACACAAAATTAGATTTTCTGACCTCAATAACCTCGAAAATAACATATTAGTTAACATTTTTGAAGAAATTCCCATCAGCTCCTTTTCCCCAAAGTCGTCCGTTCCCCAGACGCGTACTTTTCCAAGGTCGTCCGGAACCTAGATGCGTATTTTCTTAAAGGGCGTCCGCTCCCCAGACGCGTATTTTCCCAAGGTCGTCAGTTTCCCAGGCGCGCATTTCTCTAAGGTCCTCCGGTTCCCAAACGCGTAATTCTTTCCATGGCCATCCGCTCCCTAGATGCGTATTTTCCTTAAGCGCGTACTTTTTTCGAAGATCGTTTGTTCCCCAGACGCGTCTATTCCCCAGGGTCCTCCGTTCCTCAAACGCGACTTTTCATCAAGGTGGTCCACTTCCCAGGTGCGTATTTTTCCCAAGATCGCCCGCTCCCCAGACGCGTATTTTTACAAGGTCGTCCGCTTCCCTAGATGCGTATTTCCCCAAGGTCGCCCGCTCCTCAGACGCGTATTTTTCTAAGGTCGTCCGTTTTAAAGAAGCTTATTTACCTCAAGGTCGCTCCCTCCCCCGACGCGTGTTATTCCTTAGGTCTTCCGCTCCCTAGGCGCGTATTTTTCTTAAGGACGCCCGCTCACCGGACGCATATTTTTTCCAAGGGCGCCCCTGGTGTGGCATTCAAGTGGGCAGCCTTATTACTTAACATTTTTAGGTAAATTCCCATTCGCTCCTTTATATCTCCCCCTCCCGTTAATTTTTTAAAAATCAGTTCCAACAAAATTAGATTTTCTGACCTCAATAACTCTGAAAATACTAAGCTAACATTTTTGGAGAAATTCTCAGCCGCCCTTTTATCCCCTCTCCCCTCCCTTCTCTGTAAATTTTATTTAGCATCTGTTACACAAAGTCAGATTTTCTGACCTCAGTAATCCCGAAAATGGCCCATTAGTTAACATTTTTGGACAAATTCCCAGCCGCCCCTTTTTATTCGCCCCCCCCCTCCCTACGGTAATTTTTAACTCCTGCTAGAAAAAAAAAATTCTGACCTCAATAACCCCAAAAATGACATATTAGTCAACATTTTTAAAAAATTCTCAGTCGCTCCGGTTTTATCCCCTCTCACCTCCTCCCCTTTATTATTTTTTAAAGCTAAATCGTTTCACGTGGATTATGACATTTTCATTTTTGAGCCACCCGGTAAGTATAAGATCAAATTTTTGAATAGCAATACTATTTTCTCACGATGCAGAACTTTTTATAAAGATACACTTTTTTCGTTAAATCAATAATAAAAAAATTTCCATTTCGAAGATATGTTGTATATTTTTTAATGAAGAAAACATATTATTGAATTGTACATTTACAGTGGCAGTTTACCTTTAAATAACGATTTTGTCTTCTTAGCTTCACGTGGATTAGGACTTTTTTTATTTTTGAGCCACCCTGTTTATACAAGATCAAATTTTTGAATAGCAATGCTATTTCCTCACGATGCAGAAGACATGCTGTATATTTGTTAATGAAAAAAAAACATATTGAATTGTACATTCGCAGTGGCAGTTTTCCTTTAAATAACGACATTGTCTTTTTAGCTTTACTTGGATTATGACTATTTCATTTTTGAGCCACCCTGTACGTACTAGATCAAATTTTTGAATGGCAATGCTAGTTTTTTACGATGCAGAACTTTTTATAAACAGATAGGTACTTTATTCTTAAAATCAATAATACATTTTTTCCATTTCGAAGACATGCTGTATATTTTTTAATGAAAAAAAATATTATTGAATTGTACATTTGCAGTGGCAATTTTCCTTTAAATCACGATTTTGTCTTTTTAGCTTCACTTGGATTATGAATATTTCATTGTTGAGCCACCCTGTACGTACTAGATCAAATTTTTGAATGGCAATGCTATTTTTTTACGATGCAGAACTTTTTATAATCAGACACTTTTTTCGTAAAATCAATAATAAAAATTTGTCCTTTTCGTAGACATGCTGTATATTTTTTGAATGAAAAATACATATTATTGAATTGTACATTTGCAGTGGCAGTTTACCTTTAAATAACGATTTTGTCTTCTTAACTTCACATGGATTAGAACTTTTTATTTTTGGGTCACCCTGTTTATACGAGATCAAATTTTTGAATAGCAATGCTATTTTCTAACGATGCAGAATTTTTTATAAAGAGACACTTTTTTCGTAAAATCAATAATATTTTTTTTCCATTTCGAAGACATGCTGTATATTGTTTTAAGAAGAAAAAAACATTATTGAATTGTACATATGCAGTGGCAGTTTTCCTTTAAATAATGATTTTGCCTTTTTAGCTTCACGTGGATTATGACTGTCATTTTTGAGCCACCCTGTACATACTAGATCAAATTTTTGAATCGCAATGCTGTTTTTTTACGATGCAGAACTTTTTATAAACAGACACTTCTTTCGTAAAATAAATATTTTTTTTCCATTTTGAAGACATGCTGTACATTTTTTAATGAAAAAAATATTGTTGAATTGTACATTTGCAGTGGCAGTTTTCCTTTAAATCACGATTTTGTCTTTTTAGCTTCACTTGGATTATGAATATTTAATTTTTGAGCCACCCTGTACATACTAGATCAAATTTTTGAATGGCAATGCTGTTTTTTACGATGCAGAACTTTTTATAATCAGACGCTTTTTTCGTAAAATCAATAATAAAATTTTTTCCATTTTGAAGACGTACTGTATATTTTTTTAATGAAAAAACATATTGAATTGTACATTTGCAGTGGCAGTTTACCTTTAAGTAACGATTTTGTCTTCTTAGCTTCATGTGGATCAGGACTCTTTTATTTTTGAGCCACCCTGTATGTACTAGATCAAATTTTTGAATGGCAATGGTATTTTCTCACGATGCAGAACCTTTTATAAACAGACACTTTTTTCGTAAAATCAATAATAATTTTGTTCCATTTCGAAGACATGCTGTATATTTTTTTAATGAAAAAAAACACATTATTGAATTGTACATTTGTCGTGGCAGTTTTCCTTTAAATAACGATTTTGTCTTTTTAGCTTCACGTGGATTATGACTGTCATTTTTGAGCCACCTTGTACGTATCAAATTTTTGAATGGCAATGCTGTTTTTTACGATGCAGAACTTTTTATAATCAGACACTTTTTTCGTAAAATTAATAACAAAATTTTTTCCATTTTGAAGACATACTGTATATTTTTTTAATGAAAAAACATATTGAATTGTACATTTGCAGTGGCAGTTTACCTTTAAATAACGATTTTGTCTTCTTAACTTCACATGGATTAGGACTTTTTATTTTTGGGTCACCCTGTTTATACGAGATCAAATTTTTGAATAGCAATGCTATTTTCTAACGATGCAGAATTTTTTACAAAGAGACACTTTTTTCGTAAAATCAATAATATTTTTTTCCATTTCGAAGACATGCTGTATATTTTTTTAAGGAGAAAAAACCATATTATTGAATTGTACATATGCAGTGGCAGTTTTCCTTTAAATAATGATTTTGTCTTTTTAGCTTGACGTGGGTTATGACTGTCATTTTTGAGCCACCCTGTACATACTAGATCAAATTTTTGAATCGCAATGCTGTTTTTTTTACGATGCAAAACTTTTTATAAGCAGACACTTCTTTCGTAAAATAAATAATATATTTTTTTCCATTTTGAAGACATGCTCTACATTTTTTAATGAAAAAAATATTATTGAATTGTACATTTGCAGTGGCAGTTTTCCTTTAAATCACGATTTTGTCTTTTTAGCTTCACTTGGATTATGAATATTTCATTTTTGAGCCACCCTGTAAGTACCTACTAGATCAAATTTTTGAATGGCAATGCTGTTTTTTACGATGCAGAACTTTTTATAATCAGACACTTTTTTCGTAAAATCAATAATAAAATTTTTTCCATTTTGAAGACGTACTGTATATTTTTTTAATGAAAAAACATATTATTGAATTGTACATTTGCAGTGGAAGTTTACCTTTAAGTAACGATTTTGTCTTCTTAGCTTCATGTGGATCACGACTTTTTTATTTTTGAGCCACCCTGTATGTACTAGATGAAATTTTTGAATGGCAATGGGTATTTTCTCACGATGCAGAACCTTTTATAAACACACTTTTTTCGTAAAATCAATAATAATTTTTTTCCATTTCGAAGACATGCTGTATATTTTTTTAATGAAAAAAAAACACATTATTGAATTGTACATTTGTAGTGGCAGTTTTCCTTTAAATAACGATTTTGTCTTTTTAGCTTCACGTGGATTATGACTGTCATTTTTGAGCCACCCTGTACGTATCAAATTTTTGAATGGCAATGCTGTTTTTTTACGATGCAGAACTTTTTATAATCAGACACTTTTTTCGTAAAATCAATAACAAAATTTTTTCCATTTTGAAGACATACTGTATATTTTTTTAATGAAAAAACATATTATTGAATTGTACATTTGCAGTGGCAGTTTACCTTGAAATAACGATTTTGTCTTCTTAGCGTCACGTAGATCAGGACTTTTTTATTTTTGAGCCACCCTGTATGTACTAGATCAAATTTTTGAATAGCAATGCTATTTTCTCACGATGCGGAACTTTTTATAAACAGGCACTTTTTTCGTAAAATCAATAATAAATTTTTTTCCATTTCGAAGACATGCTGTATATTTTTTTAATGAAAAAAAAAACACATAACTTCAGCAAAAAAAAACTTAAAACGAGACCATTCGGAAAAACTCATCGACAAACCAAGTTGAAGAAGTCCGTTGAAGAATTATGCGTGAACATATAAAGAATCTCACATGCGGGCCGAATAATTGATAACCTCCTCTTGAGAAGACGGTTAAAAAGCACACCGCTTAGCGAAAATGCTGTTCACTGCGTCACGGACACTTCATAATTATAGAACTAATATTTAAATACAATTTTATCATACTTTAGCGTTGCCAAGTTTCTGGTAGCAAAATCCACCGACCAGTAAAACTTTTAATATACGCATGTATAATTTTGCGCCTCTATCGGAAATTTTTACAACTAAAATTTATACGTCTTCATTTATTTTTCGATCATTTTTACTTCCATTTCGTACCGCTATTATTCCCCGCCACTAGTTTATGCTTTAAACTGTCAAAGAACAATTTCTTTACGTAAGGTATGGTACTTTGGACCAGCCATTGCGACAATGTGGGACTTAAAATTTATAGCCATGTTCGAGAAAAACGCCTAAGTTAATCTTGCGTCCGATATACGGCAGCAAGTTTGCAGCGGTAGCAGAAATGATAGGGATTAGACCCCTTTCGGAAGCAAAAATGATAGGGTGATGTATATATATATATATATATATATATATATATATATATATATATATATATATATATATATATATATATACATATATATATATATATATATATATATATATATATATATATATATATATATATATATATATATATATATATATATATATATACAGGGTGATCCATTAAGGGTGGCGAGCGGCTGTATATCCAAAACCATACATGCTACAACTTTAGGGTAAAAAATTTATTAAGAAACATGACAAAAAAAATTGACTCTAAAATATTTTTAAGTTCCTAATTCTACCGCTTGGGGGCGTAGTCGCTCTGCTATGATACAAAATCCTCACTTTCTACTAATATCTTCGATGCAATGTAGGTCACAAATTAACTTTTTATAATATCTGTACTATCCTCTATAAATTTTGTAATAACAATTTTTTCGTAGTTACCATGGTAACGGTGTGGGGAAGGGTAGCAATTAAAAATACTTAAAGGGCTGTAACTTCGGTTTGCGTTAACCAAATGTAACAAACTATGGCTTGTTTTAAAGAACTTTTTATCCTAATTAAATATTTTTATAAATAATTTTAAAATTACTTTGTACGGTTGATAAAAGAGGGCGCTTTTAAAAAAATATATTTCTAGCTTCGATTTCTTAAAAAAATTAAATGCAACCATTCATCCATTTTTAATATATTTTGTAGTTTATTAGTTACTAAAGATAACTGAAAAAACCGGAGGTCGTTTTCTCTTGTCTTTTAAAAGTTATCGCAAGAATAGTGGAAGAGTGTAATTCCACTTTGGCTTTTACCAAAGTTTTGCTATTTTCCTTTATAAAAAAGTTGGAATCCTACAAACATAGCCGTTGTTGGCTATGTTTACTCATTTTCAGCTTTTTTTTAGATAAATTATGTTATTTTGTTTTTTATTTTAGTTATTTATCTAAAAAATGCAATAATAATCTAAATGTACATTTATTGCCAAGGCGGCCATGGACAATTACGAAATAAAACAAAATAATTACCTTGTCATTCCGTCTAAAATTATATAATTTGACAGTTTCTGTTATTGTCGTGACAATTAAGGCTATTCTTGTGAGATAAGTGATATTTTTTTAAGGAACAATGCCTTTTACAAATGAAGAAGCCTACGATATGTTAGCCATTTATTTTCAATTGTTTGAAAACGCAGTTTTGGTTTCGAGAGAATACGCTATGCGTTATCCTCATAGAGTTCACCATTCCAGAAAAGTTTTTCAGCGTTTAGCTCGCCGCTTAAGACAACATGGCCGTGTTCAGCCAGTTCTCTCCTTAAGAAGACGCCGCCCTGCAAAAACAGAGGATAACGTTATTAATGTACTGGCATATGTTCATGCAGAACCCCATATTAGTATAAGAGAAATTGTCAGAGATTTAGGAATTTCTTACGATACAGTACAAAGAATCCTTGTGGACAAAAAATTACATCCGTACCATGTAGTGCTACATCAAGCCCTAAGTGTTGCTGATTTTGACAATAGATTAAACTATTACTATTGGCTAAAAAATATGATTAGAGATAATCCCCAATTTTTTTCTCAAATATTATGGACAGATGAGGCCTCATTTACTAACACTGGGAGAGTAAACCTGCACAACATACACTATTGGTCTGAGACCAACCCACACTGGATGCGTGAACTTGATAATCAACATCGATGGATAGTTAATGTTTGGTGTGGGGTTATAAACGGAATGATTATCGTACCTCATATTTTTGAAGGTATCTTAACAGGTGAAATGTACCTAAATTTTTTACTATATGATTTGCCAGGATTACTGGAAAATGTTCCTTTAAATGTAAGAAGAAGCATGTGGTTGCAGCTCGATGGGTGCCCCGCTCATTATTCACTTGTGGTACGCAATTTTCTTGACGAACATTTTCCCGACGGATGGATTGGCAGGGGAAGTGTATTTCCCTGGCCGGCGAGGTCCCCCGACTTAACCTGTTTGGATTATTATTTATGGGGCAGAGTTAAAGACATTGTTTACAAAGTCCGACCAACTACTAGAGAAGACATGGTTATTCGAATTGGAAATGCTTTGAATAGTTTATGTCAGGCTGAAGTAGAAGCAGCCGTAATTTCTACAAGAAGACGACTTAATTGTTGCATTTCAAACGATGGAAAACAATTTGAATATTTAAAATAAGTTGTTTTTAATTACATACATTATTTTATTTATTTTTTTGTTTTATTTCGTTATTGCCCAAGGCCGCCTTGGCGATAAATGCAACATTTGGATTGTTATTGCATTTTTTAGATAAAAAAAATAAAAGAAAATTCCATAATTTAATTTAAAAAAAAAGCTGAAAATGAGTAAATATAGCCGAAAAATGCTATTTTTGTAGGATAGCAACGTTTTAATAAAGGAAAATTACACTCTCCCACTATTTTTGCGATAACTTTTAAAAGACAAGAGAAAACGACCTCCGGTTTTTGCAGTTATCTTTAGTAACTAACAAACTACAAAACATATTAAAAGTGGATGAATGGTTGCATTTAAATTTTTTAAGAAATCGGGGCTAGAAATATATTTTTTTAAAAGCGCCCTCTTTTATCAACCGCACAAAGTAATTTTAAAATTATTTATAAAAATATTTAATTGGGATAAAAAGTTCTTTAAAACAAGCCATAGTTTGTTACATTTGGTTAACGCAAACCGAAGTTACAGCCCTTTAAGTATTTCTAATAGTTACCCTTCCCCACACCGTAACCATGGTAACTACGAAAAAATTGTTATTACAAAATTTATAGAGGATAGTACAGATATTATAAAAAGTTAATTTGTGACCTACATTGCATCGAAGATATTAGTAGAAAGTGAGGATTTTGTATCATAGTATAGCGACTACGCCCCCAAGCGGTAGAATTAGGAACTTAAAAATATTTTCCAGTGAATTTTTTTGGTCATGTTTCCTAATAAATTTTTTACCCTAAAGTTGTAGCATGTATGGTTTTGGATATACAGCCGCTCGCCACCCTTAATGGATCACCCTGTATATATATATATATATATATATATATATATATATATATATATATATATATATATATATATATACAGGGTGTCTAAAATAGGTGATACCACTATTGCTATCTCCGAAACGGTAAAAGATATGAGGTCGTTTAAATTAGAGAAAATGTGCCATTTTTAGTCCCTACTCGTATTTCGTTTACGAAGTTGCCAAATTCTCTATAGTTTCTTATCTACAGGGGAGTTTTTAAAAATTGTCAAAAATATAATTCTTAAATATCTCGAAAACTATTATAGTTAGAAAAAAATTATTTTAACAAAAATCACACGATTTTTTACCTTCTCTAAAGTAACGTTATTGTTTTGTTTATATCATTTGTTGTTATTGAGTTACTGATACTAACTTGTTTTTTTCAAATACGGACCTGGAGTTTTTGTTGCATTTTTTGAAATAATACTTCATACCCTTTACATCTGTGTATCACTTGATTATCATTTTCGACGTTTTGGTGAATAATAACATCATCAGGATACTCTGCCAGTACGGACCTGGCATTTTTTAAGTAAATGCGCCATTTCACAACCACAAAAACCACAAACCATAGCGATAGGTTATGAATTGTGCCTTAATATGGAAGATCCCAGGTCCGTATTTTTAGAAAATCCTGATGATGTTGCTATTCTTAATCAAAACGTCGGAAAATATTTTCAAGTTATACACAGTTGTAAAGGGTATAAAGTATTCTTACAAAAAATGGAGCAAAAAGTCCAGGTCCGTATTTGAAAAAACAAGTTAGTATCAGTAACTCAATAAAAACAAATGGTATAAACAAAACAATAACGTTACTTTAGAGAAGGTAAAAAATCGTGTGATTTTTATTAAAACAATTTTTTTCTAACTATAATAATTTTCGAGATATTTAAGAATTAAATTTTTGACTATTTTTAAAAAATCCCCTGTAGATAAGAAACTATAGAGAATTTGGCAACTCCGTAAACGGAATATGAATAGGGACTAAAAATGGCACATTTTCTCTAATTTAACTGACCTCGTATCTTTTACCGTTTCGGAGATAGCAATAGTGGTATCACCTATTTTAGACACCCTGTATATATATATATATATATATATATATATATATATATATATATATATATATATATATATATATATATTATGTTTAGTGACTTCTAATTCGCGACCTTTTATAATTGTAATAAAAACAATGGAATAACGGGAATATAGGTCACAGGAAAGACTATTTATTTCACAATTTTAACATAAACCAAGCTTTCGCTGAATTTTTCAGCTTCTTCAGGGCTACAATATTATAACATTATAACTATATAACATTTATTATATAGAAAAATAATTTAAACTTACTTTGTTTTTTTGTGAAATAATTATGTTACAATGTGGATGCTGTATGGTTTTTTTGTTAATTATTATATGTATAAATTATGTATATAAAAATATTTGACGTTTTATCTTTTTGTAAAATTGAATGATTGACATATAAAAAAAAGGTGAGTATTGTTGATTTGGTGTTTTATTTATTTTTATTTTTAATATGGTTAGGAATCATCATAGTAAAAGTGTAATGAGGAAAACATAAGGATTAAAGAATATCTAAATTATTGTTATTATTTTGTAAAAATTCTTTTTTATTATTATCAATAAAAAGTAAGTAAGAATAAATAGAACTTAAATCGTTTATATCACTTCTTTTGTTCATAGAATTTGGTTCTTTTTGAATTTCTATCATTTCTAAAAACGTACGTTTATATGTATTTATTTCATTGTGTAAAATTTTAATTTTATTATAATTTGGGTGGTGACAAGTTTTTATACAGTGTTCTGTTAACGAAGATGAAGATTTATTTATATTTATATCACTTTTATGTCCTGATATTCTTTTTTTAAGTATTTGTGATGTTTGACCAATGTATTTTAAGTTACAGTTAGTACATGGTAAATAATAAACTGTATTAGGTTTGTCTAATATTTCAGTATTATCTTTTAATCTTGTTTTTAAAGAACCTATATTTTTAATATTTCTTTGTGAAATTATTATGTTTTCATTTCTAACACATTTAATAATACTTTCGGATAAACCTTTTATATAAGGAATTGTAGTATAATGATTGTTATTATTTATTATTTCTTGATTATTGTTATTGTATGTATTATTATTATTAGAATTATTATTTATATTAAATAAAATTTTATTGATAAATTTAACTGGATAAGAGTTTTCTATAAGAATTTCTCTTAATTTAACAAAATTTTTATACTTTAAGCTAGGATGAGATACTTTTTCTATTCTATTTTTCAAATTTAAAATTAAATTTATTTTCATTTTTATATTATGATAAGAATGAAAATTTATATATCTTCCTGAATTTGTTGGTTTTATATACCAATCAGTTATTAAAGAGTTATTTGTTTGTCTTAAAATTTTAGTGTCGAGGAAGGAAATACTAAAATTGTTTTCTCTTTCTATAGTAAATTTTATATGAGGATTATAATTGTTAAATATATTAATTATTTCTGTTTCTTTATCGTTTGGTATTGTACATATTATATCATCAACGAATTTTTTAAAAAAGGTATTTGAAAAGATAATTTTGAAATACAGCTATCTAATAAATCATCCATTATATATTGAGCTAAAATAGGTGAAATACAACTACCCATTGGTGTACCAAATATTTGTTTATAATAAGTTTTATTAAAAGAAAAATAATTTGTTTCAAAAATGAGTTGTATTATCTCTAAAAAAGTATCTTGATTAATATTACAATTATTTTCTATAGATTGCCATCTTTTTTTAATACTTTTATTAACCAATTCTAAAGGGATATTACTAAATAAAGATATAACATCTAAGCTTATAAGAATATGATTTTGCAGGATTATTTTATTATTAATAAAATTAGAAAATTCAAAAGAATCTTTTATGAAATAATTATTTTCGGTATTATAAGACTTAGTTAACTAAGTCTTATAATACCGAAAATAATTATTTCATAAAA
The DNA here is from genome assembly GCA_963971165.1 of Philopedon plagiatum. NCBI lineage: Eukaryota > Metazoa > Arthropoda > Insecta > Coleoptera > Curculionidae > Philopedon > Philopedon plagiatum. The sequence continues at coordinate 64,103,838 of OZ020191.1, forward strand.
GATTCTTTTGAATTTTCTAATTTTATTAATAATAAAATAATCCTGCAAAATCATATTCTTATAAGCTTAGATGTTATATCTTTATTTAGTAATATCCCTTTAGAATTGGTTAATAAAAGTATTAAAAAAAGATGGCAATCTATAGAAAATAATTGTAATATTAATCAAGATACTTTTTTAGAGATAATACAACTCATTTTTGAAACAAATTATTTTTCTTTTAATAAAACTTATTATAAACAAATATTTGGTACACCAATGGGTAGTTGTATTTCACCTATTTTAGCTCAATATATAATGGATGATTTATTAGATAGCTGTATTTCAAAATTATCTTTTCAAATACCTTTTTTAAAAAATTCGTTGATGATATAATATGTACAATACCAAACGATAAAGAAACAGAAATAATTAATATATTTAACAATTATAATCCTCATATAAAATTTACTATAGAAAGAGAAAACAATTTTAGTATTTCCTTCCTCGACACTAAAATTTTAAGACAAACAAATAACTCTTTAATAACTGATTGGTATATAAAACCAACAAATTCAGGAAGATATATAAATTTTCATTCTTATCATAATATAAAAATGAAAATAAATTTAATTTTAAATTTGAAAAATAGAATAGAAAAAGTATCTCATCCTAGCTTAAAGTATAAAAATTTTGTTAAATTAAGAGAAATTCTTATAGAAAACTCTTATCCAGTTAAATTTATCAATAAAATTTTATTTAATATAAATAATAATTCTAATAATAATAATACATACAATAACAATAATCAAGAAATAATAAATAATAACAATCATTATACTACAATTCCTTATATAAAAGGTTTATCCGAAAGTATTATTAAATGTGTTAGAAATGAAAACATAATAATTTCACAAAGAAATATTAAAAATATAGGTTCTTTAAAAACAAGATTAAAAGATAATACTGAAATATTAGACAAACCTAATACAGTTTATTATTTACCATGTACTAACTGTAACTTAAAATACATTGGTCAAACATCACAAATACTTAAAAAAAGAATATCAGGACATAAAAGTGATATAAATATAAATAAATCTTCATCTTCGTTAACAGAACACTGTATAAAAACTTGTCACCACCCAAATTATAATAAAATTAAAATTTTACACAATGAAATAAATACATATAAACGTACGTTTTTAGAAATGATAGAAATTCAAAAAGAACCAAATTCTATGAACAAAAGAAGTGATATAAACGATTTAAGTTCTATTTATTCTTACTTACTTTTTATTGATAATAATAAAAAAGAATTTTTACAAAATAATAACAATAATTTAGATATTCTTTAATCCTTATAATGTTTTCCTCATTACACTTTTACTATGATGATTCCTAACCATATTAAAAATAAAAATAAATAAAACACCAAATCAACAATACTCACCTTTTTTTTATATGTCAATCATTCAATTTTACAAAAAGATAAAACGTCAAATATTTTTATATACATAATTTATACATATAATAATTAACAAAAAAACCATACAGCATCCACATTGTAACATAATTATTTCACAAAAAAACAAAGTAAGTTTAAATTATTTTTCTATATAATAAATGTTATATAGTTATAATGTTATAATATTGTAGCCCTGAAGAAGCTGAAAAATTCAGCGAAAGCTTGGTTTATGTTAAAATTGTGAAATAAATAGTCTTTCCTGTGACCTATATTCCCGTTATTCCATTGTTTTTATTATATATATATATATATATATATATATATATATATATATATATATATATATATATATGTATATATATATATATATATATATATATATATATATATATATATATATATATATATATATATATATATATATATATATATATATATATATATATATATATATATATATACAGGGTGTTATGAAATTCACTGCATATATTGAAACCAGTAAATCCTGACTTCAATTCAGACTGGGGAAAAATAGTCATAAATGGCGCTTCGCGATAATTAGCCAGGTATCGCCCCTCAAAAAAATTTGTTTAATCACTGCACGCCACTGGTAATAAAACACATGACCATATATTTGATAGGAATCTGTTGAGAAACTTTTACAACCTATAAACAATTTTTTGTGGTAAAATGTGGTTTATCCAACAATTTTTTTGCTTTAATGTGTTTCTTTTGAGGTAAGCTTTTTAAAAAATCCAAAAATGTTATGAAATTCGTCGTATATTGCTCTAGAACCCAATATTTCTATGTAACAAGTTTCAAGAACTAATATTTTCATTACATTACCTTTAAATCAAGAAATCCTAGTAACTCTCCGACAATTCTCATTTTCACAAAGTTAAAATACTGCCTATAACATAAATTTAATAAAACACTCTAGAGAACAGCTGTTTAAACCGCTAGTAGGAATAATTCTCGTCTCATTTATTAACGTAACAGGTAATTCATAATTGTTTGTGTTACCGTATAACATTGCCTATTTTATTCTGCTTACAATATCAACCTAATTTCACTAGTGCATATTTTCCCATATTAAGTAAATTGCTGTTAAATTAAAATAGACACTTTTGGTAAAATTTATCTGTGGAATTAAAAATTGGATTATTTTCGGTTTTCACTACAATTGATAAAATGAGATATCACGATAATATTTAAGTTTGGCAACGCCCTGGCTGGATCATTTGTTTTTCTTCATAATATTTGAAGGTATGACGTCAGACTCTTTAGAAGCGTCGGATACAGGGGTAGTTTAGGCTGTTTTTTTAAAATAAAAAATGTGCGGTTTGAGGGGAAAAAGTATTGGCTATGTCTGTAGACTACCCCATGAGTCACTCATTTAAATATATGCAGTGAATTTCATAACACCCTGTATATATAGACAATCTTTGCATTTACTGATATATTACCTATATGAAGACATTTCCCATTCTCTCCCTATATATAGGGTGTCCAAAATGTATGGGACCAGATGGGTGCAGACAAAATAAGTTTGAATAAAAGTTCTTGAGTTTAATAAAACGCATATTTTAACGATGTAATTTTTTTTCAGCCGCCAGTTGCACGTAATGACGTCATCACTGTTTTTTTTTAAATGGTAATATGCATTTTTTTCTCTCGACTTCGGTAGATCATCTGGCTATTTACACATCCCTATACAATTTTTGGCATCTTAATTAATAACATTTTTGAGAAAAGTTAAAAAAAGTTATAAACTATTTTTTAGTCTGAATTGTTAACGTTTTGCAAATATCACTTAATTTTACATAATAGCTCAATGTCAGAGTCATAAATGACAAATTTACGTTGTTTGCTGATAACGTTTGAAAAATGGGTATGATATCAAAAATGAAAGAATTAAAATTCTGACGATGGTTGGGATGGGGATTGAATAAAAACTAAGCAGTCTTTCAAAACCCCGGTGGATAGGCAGAAGTGAATTGAATAGACTGCGAGGTCCCCAGACCTCACCCTATGTGATTTTTTCTCTGGGGACATCTGAAAATTAAAGTATACAGAAACAGGCCAGATGATTTGGAAGATCTAAAAAAGCAAATTATGATACGATAGTGTTGGTGTTTAGTTTGTTACAAGAAAAACCTGTGCAGCAAGTAACATGATGTTTTAGAAATGTTGTAATGACACGGCTTTTAAGCATTTATTTAAAGGGGATAGCGTATACTAAATAAAGGAAGGAAAATAAAATTTTAAAATATTGAAACAGGATTATATTTATAAAAATTAATCGGAGGAGTTCTAAACAAATACATTTTGACACGAAGGGAAATGTTTAAGATGAATTAATCAATTGCAAGTTAGAGAAAATTTAATAAGTAAAAATTAGTAGAGAAGCGTTCACACAAAGAAAAGTTTGAAGTCCTATCAAGAAATAATTGATTTAAATTTTATTTAAATACCTAAGTGGTCAAATATTTAGTTGATCATATGCTTTAGACAAATTATCAAATAATTATTCAAATTAACATACGTGAATAAAAGAACAAACACTTTGATTCAATTTCAATTAAGAGCAATCAATCAAATTCAAGGCTAGATAAGGAATTAAATTAATAGGTGGTTTAACAGCAGTTGACGCGGGGCTCTTCCGGACTCCACGCAAAAGATTTTCTTGTCACCACCAGCTGTATTCCTGGGTTATCGCTCACCCGCCAACCAGATAAGGAAAAGAGAGAAAGGAATCAGTGGTGCGTGTTACAATTCGTGTCAGGTGTGGGGTTGATTAATAATGGTTGATTAAAAAGGATGATTAAAAATTTGAAAAAAAAGGATTAAATATTGAAATATTGGACAGATTGTGAGGTAATACAATTGTTGGATTACATTACAGGGTTGAGCTAAAAATTGATAAGATTGTGCAATATATTTAAAATTTTAGCTTTGGTTGTGTATAGATCCAATTACCACTACCGGTAACCAGCCATAGAAGTTCCCTATTTTGAGGACAATATTTTACCCCCTCAAAAAGTGTTAACCTGCAATAAAATATGACTACTACAACATCAGCAGCCAATACAACAGCAACCATAACCACCACAAGCCCTGCAACGATGACTGCTACAACTGGAAACATTTTGATAGGCTTAGACTCCCTGCCTGTTTTTGATGGAACAGCTTCAATAGATGATTTTTTGATGGTAGTTGAAGGAACAAGTATACTAGCAAAGTGGACAGAATCCCAGATGGTAGCGATAGCTTTGTTAAAATTACGTAACAGGGCAAAGCAATTTATTGATTCTGATCCATCATTAAGGGATACGAAGAGTTGGACAACACTGAAAGAAAACTTAAAGAATCAATTTAAACGGCAGTATATAAAGGGCTCTGCAATGAAGAATTTCATCGAATGCCGCCAGAGGACAGGAGAATCTTGCCGACCGTATTTGACTAGACTAAAGTTACTGGGCAATCGAACAATAAACCTTACAGGAGATCCCACACATGATGATGTTGTTAGGAAGAAATTGGAAGAGGACATTACCATGCAGTTTACGCTGGGGCTGATGATGCCTCTTAAACAGCGAGTTCTGTCAGGAGACCCGCAATCTGGATGAAGCTTTGAGGATAGAGAGAGAAGAGAAGAGTCACTAGAAAATTTGGTTCATCCGTCAGGCAGTAGGGAATGCAGAATGGTTTCAAACGCAGATACTGCAGTCGACAGAAGCTACGATAAGAGAGTAGCTTTCTGCCCTTGCAAATCAAATGGGAACCATAGATTTAAGTGTTAAGTGTCAAAAAGAGGGGCATACAGCAAATTTTTGTAAGGGAAAAGAATCCCGTTCGTGCTATACTTGTAGGGAACCTGGACATATACGTAGTGGATGTCCGAAAAAGACAATTGTAAGGGGACAACTTTGTGATAAAGTGTGTTATAATTGTAGAGAACCTGGACATTTGGTTCGTACTTGTCCTAGAAAAACGAGTCGGATTTATAAGCCAACACAGCAGCAGGTGTTAAACTCCAACGCGTTCGAGTTTCAGCCCCGCAGTTCGGCTGCCGATCAGGCAAGTTGGGAGTAAGTAGTAAGAGGAATAAGGTAGGGATATTTACGTGCTCGGAGGAAAGAACCTCAAAGTTGTGTAGTGTGATTAAGGTTAGTGTTGATGGTAAGCCACGCCTAGCCTTAATAGATTGTGGAGCAGTAATATCCCTGATAAAACCTGATATTGCCAAGGGGTTCGTAAGTGACATAGATGTCAAATTAATAGATATACAAGGAAATAATATACCCACGTCAGGGGTATCCAGTGTTTTAGTTACATTCCCTGGAGATATAATGGTGCAACATAATTTTGTTGTGATAGAAAATTATAGTTTTCAAGCAGATATGCTTTTGACTTTTTGCGACAATACGGAGTCAAGATAGATTGGGGAAATAATTGTATGTATGCTTTCGACAGTGTCATTTCCTTAATAGAGGAGAAGCTGACGAAGAAAGACTTGCTCAGTTAGAAGCCGAAGTGAAGGAGCTACTAGAAAAACACTTAAGAAATAAAGAAGAAAATATTGAAAAACGAGTGATGTCAAAAGTTACTTCCGTAAATTGTCCCGCGTTACCACCAATAACGCAGGGATGCAGTTATCAGGTGATCGGTGGTCATCTGAATACTGGAGTTGAGAAACATTCAAGGAAAATATGTGAAGAGCTCCCGACATCATTTAGGAAAACTGCAGTTTCCGAAGATAAGTGTATGAAAAAAACGGACTATGAGAGTATAGGTCCAGTTTCCGAAAATATGTGTTTAAACTGTAAGGACTATGGGAATATAGGTCCGAGTTTCAAGGAAAAGAATGAGATGGGTTCTCAGACTGTCGAAACAGTTGCTAAGTATTTAGAAAATAGGGACAAAGTGAATAGAGATCCCGAGTCCTTAGAAGAAGGCACAATTATCTCTGTGTTAGAAGAGTTAGTGATCCCCCCGATGACACAGGTGATCTGTCCTGCAAATTTACGTGGATTGGCAAGTGTTTCTACACCATTCATGGTTTTAGAACCAAGCACTGAAGCTCCGAAAGGACTCATCATTGCTAGAGTATTGTATAAAACAAGGAAAACCATTCCTTTAATGTTAACAAATGTAACAGAAAGTGAAATAAAATTAAAACGAAGAATGGTTATAGCAAGAGCTTACGAGACAGAAGTCGTAGAAGCTGGTGAGAAGAATAATGGGCTTATGATACGAAAGGTAAATGAAAAAGATACAAAAGATATTTTGAAAACACTTCATTTAGACAATGTTACTGCAAGAAGTGAAATAAAATTGCGAGATTTAATTGTGGAATATATTGATATTTTTAAAAGCCCTGAACAGAATCTTAGTTGTACGTCAAATCTTACACATATGATTATAACGAAAGATGTTCCTCCTATTTTAAAACGGCCATATAGGGTGCCGTACCACCGACAAGAGATTTTGAAAAAGGAAATTCAAAAATTACTGGACGATGGAATAATCAAAGAAAGTCAGACTCCCTGGAGTTTTCCAGCGATTTTAGTGGAAAAGAAAAGACATCCTGGAGAAGATGTACAGTTTAGCTTAGTCATTGATTATAGAGAATTGGATGCTATTTCAAAGACAGATTTTTTCCCATTACCTAATAAACAAGAAAATATAGACAAACTGTCTGGAGCATCTCTATTCTCAACCATGGACTTAGCGTCAGGATATTTCCAAGTGCCTGTACATCCTGATGACCAAGAGAAGACAGCTTTTTCAACTCCCGATAATCATTATGAATTTTTGCGAATGGCCATGGGACTTAAGAATGCACCAGCTACCTGGAGCAGAATGATGCATCATATTTTAGGAAAGTTGACATATAGTGAATGTCTTGTTTATTTGGATGGTATAATAGTATTTTCCAAGGACGTAGATACACATCTGGAACGTCTTTGGCATGTGTTTGATAAAATGAGACACAGTAATTTAAAATTTAAACCCACTAAGTGTCATTTTATGCAAAAAGAAATAGAATAACTTGGACACCTTATAAAAGAAGGAGGGTTTACCACGCATCCTAGCAAAACTGAAATAATTGAAAACTACCCCATTCCTAGAAATGTTAGGGAAATTAGAGCATTTCTTGTACTATGTGGATTTTATAGAAAGTTTGTGCCAAACTTTGCGAAAATAAGCCAACCATTAACATTGCTTACGAAGAAAAATATAAAATACCACTGGGGACCAGAACAACAAGAAGCTTTTGTACACCTGAAAGGAGCTCTTATTTCACCTCCAATTTTACGATATCCGGATTTCAGTAAACCGTTTATAAGAAACACGGATGCAAGCGTCTCAGCAGCTGTTGCAATTTTGTCCCAAGTTCACGATGGAACAGAGCTTCCAATATGATTTTCAAGCCGTACGTTGAATGATACAGAAAGGCGCTACAGTGCAATTGAAAGGGAATGCCTAGCAGTTGTATTTGCAGTAAAGACATACCGCAGTTATTTAACTGGAACACATTTTACTATAATGACAGACCACCGTCCCCTGAAATATTTGCTGACTATTAAGGATCCAAGTTCGAAATTAGCAAAGTGGGCTATGTTTCTTATGGAGTACAGCTTTACCATTGTATACAGGCCAGGACAACAGAATGATAACATGGATTCTCTTACACGTCTGAGATCAGAAGAAAATCCGAGTGAAAACGTTATAGCCATCGTGAAAGAAGAAGGCAATGAAAATATTACTCCTATGATTAATGTGATATGGAGCAAGGAAGAGCTCAAGAGTTTACAGCAAAATGATCCAAAGTTATTAACAATCATAACGTCGTTAGGACCAGAAGACGAACATTATTATTGTAGCCCTGAAGGAATACTATATCGACATAGAGAAGAAAATCAAAGGCACGATCCAATAATGGCACCAGTAGCCATAGTTCCTGAAATTCTACAACTATACCATAGTTCGGTATTTGGTTCTCATCCAGGTCAAAAGAAAACGAAAGAAATAATACAACGGAATTTTTATTGGTCAACTATTAGAAAAGATGTTATAAGTTATGTCGAAAAATGTCGCTCATGTAATTTAAGAAAAACGAATTATCAACCACTTCAAGAACTTCAAGAAATCTCGATTCCAACTACACCTTGAACGAGAATAAGTTTAGATCTAGTAGGACCTTTGAATAGGACCCAAAATAACAACAAATATTTACTGACATGTGTAGACTACTTAACTCGTTATCCTGAGTGTATACCTCTACCGGATATAAAAGCCGAAACAGTAGCTAGAGCTTTTGTAGAGAATATAATTTGTCGTTTTGGAACGCCAAGACAACTTTTAACTGATTGTATAAGTCAGTTTGTATCAAAAATGTTCCTAGAGATTTGTACACTTCTGGGAATTAGAAAATTGAAAACGACTCCCTATCACCCAAGTGGAAACGGCGTTGTTGAGCGTTTCCATAAATCAATTAAAACAATGATAGGTCATTTTGTAAGTGAATACAATGATAGCTGGGATTTAATTTTACCCTATTGTTAATGGCATACAGGAACTTGCCGCATGAAGGAACAAAAGAATCGCCATTCTTTTTAATGTTTGGACGCGATATGGAACTTCCTATACACCTGAGTATAAGGGAACCTCGTATAAAGTACAATATAGACGAAAACTACGTGAGTGAATTTATGATTAGAATGCATAGGGCTCATAACCTAGCAAAAATAAATTTAGAAACAAGTATTAAACAACGCTGTGAAAAACATAATCAAAAGAGGACTAGAAAAGAATTTCAGTTAGGAGATTTAGTATACCTTTACACCCCAGCCATTCCAGGAAAGAAACTTGCTTCGAAGTTTTACAATAAATGGATAGGTCCTTATCGAATTATAGAAAAGAAAGGACCAGTGACTTTTAAAATTAAGGAACATACGGGAAGAAAAGAGCATATGGTTCATGCCAACAGATTGAAACCATGTAAAGAGCTAGACTATACTTTAGAGAAAGCTCAGTTAAATAAAGATAAAAAGAATGGCGTACGTGAAGAGGAAATCGAGAATATAGAACATGAGGAAGACAAACAAAATGAAATTGATGACTTCCTTGAACATGGGCGGGAAGGAAGGGAACCCCCGCCAGAAGAAGAAGAAGAAGCAGAGGAAGGAGAAGAAGACGACGACGAAGATGATGATGAGGATGAAGACCAAAGTGAGGATTCTTCATCGGACTCTAACGAAGAGGTTAGAGAAATACCTTTAGAAAGGCGTACTCGGACGCGAGAAGTGAGATTACCTCGGCGATACGAAGATTATATAGTAGAATTAAATATATATTAGGAGAGCCACCCTGTAGAAGTATACAAGAATTAAAGTGAAACCTTGTAGATGTATGCAAGTAAACATTAAGAAAATGCATATCTTGAAGGTAAGAAAACTAAAATAGTGTATTTGTTGCAGTGAAGATGTTCACACTGCTTGTGATGGTCCCGATTGTTTATTCGAGTCGCATTGCTTCTGATTGCAGAAACCCGTCCACCAACATAACAGCGATATCGCTGCGTGATGTTAGTATTTGCCCGGATTCTGAAAATGGTTATAATATAGAAGACGGATATGTGTAAGTTATTGAGAAGCAACGTTATGAATATGTCCGTGAATATTCATGTCTGATTGAAGTGACTAGATTAATAAGTCATTGCGGTATGTTCTCCCATCAATCAGCGGTAGAAGGAGGAATATCTACCTATATCTATGAACTAGGAACGGAAGACTGCCGGAAAACACATACTTATAGTCAATTCCGAGGACTTAGTGGTCATATCATAGATAAATTGAAACCAAACTCAACTGTGTCTACCACCGTTCTGTTAGCAAGAAATATCGGCTCGACACACGACTGTGAAGGAGCATCTCAGGTGGTTGAGGTGTTCTCCGTCTATGCATAGACCTGTGTTGTCCCAGTCCAACTGACGGAAGGTTTCTTCAAGTGTTGCCGTGAAGAGCTTTGGAGATATTGCGTCTCCTTGACGTACTCCTTTAGTTGTGGGAAATTCCGGAGATCCTTCGTATATCATGACTCTGGCTTTGGCTTCTTTGTATATGTTTGCCAGAGTTTCTATATACGGTTTGTCGACACCCTGGCTACTTAGGGCTTCTATTATAGCTTTGGGATATATCGAGTCGAACGCCTTCTCGAAGTCTATGAAGGCTAGTGCCAGTGGTATTTCATATTCTTTTGTTCGACTGATGACCTCCCTTAATGTATGTATGTGGTCGATTGTGCTGAAGCCACTTCTAAAGCCACCTTGTTCCCGTGGTTGTGAAGCATCTAGCGTATTCTGTATTCTGGTATTTATGATCTTTGTGAATACCTTGTATATAATTGGTACAAGACTGATTGGTCGATAGTTTCTTATGTCTTCTTTCTCGTGGATTAGAATTATATTGGCGCTATTCCAACTTTATGGTATATGTCTTGATCTTAGGCAGTTAGTGTAGATTTTTGCTAGGATTTTCCATGTTCGTTTACCTGCGTATTTGATTAATTCGACCATCACACCATCATTGCCTGCTGCTTTACCATTTCTCATGCTATTAAGCGCCTTCTCTACTTCCACGAGAACTTCTGGGGTGTGGTCATTTATTCGTGATATCGTTACCTGTTCTAGTATTGTCTCCGGGGCCTTGTATAGTTCACTATAGAATTTGGTTACTAGGTTTATTATCTCTTCTCTATTTGTGACTCTGGCGTTGTCATTTGTTAGTCCCAGTACTTGTTTCTTGCCTATGAGGAGGGATTTCTTAGCGGTCTTGTAGCTTTTTCTGTTTTCGATTGCAGTTTCTACTAGTTTTTTGTTGTAATTTTTGATGTCTTCTGCAATCTTCTTTCTTATTGTCTTGCACAGCTCAGTGTATTATATTCTTTGCACGTTGGTTGTGGCCTTCATTTCCCTTCGTTTTCTTAGCAGCGCCCTAGTTTCATCGGATAGCTTCTTGTGCTGATTGTGTTTTCCTGGACCACCTATTTCTTTGGCACAGCTTAGGATAGTTTCCATGAGCTCTGTGCTTTCTGCCTTGTCTTGTAGTCTGTTGTTGAGTAGCGCCTGGTATTGCTCGGAGTTTTCGACGAGTTTATTTGTGTCTACTCCTGTTGCCATTGGCTTTCTGACCAGTGTCAGTCTTTCGAGTTTCGTGTTCAGTATAACTCTTGCTCTGATTAGCCTGTGGTCGCTACCTATCCGAAATTTCTTGAGGACGCTGACATCTTTTATCGTGTTCATCTTGTTGGTTAGGATGAAGTCTATTTCGTTCTTGATAGTTCCATTTGGGCCTTGCCAAGTCCATTTCCTATTTGGGGTTTTCTTGAAGAACGTGTTTGCTATGGACATATTCTGATAATTTGCGTATTGTACAAGTCTTTCTCCTCGTTCGTTCCTTTCACCAAATCCAAAGTTTCCTACTTGTTGTTCTTGGTCCTTTTGTCTTCCTATTTTTGCATTGAAGTCGCCTATCAGGTACTTGAATTGGCTTTTGATACTGTTTAGTGCTTGAGTAACTTCAGTGTAGAATTCTTCCACTACTTCGTCTGAGTAGCTGGCCGTTGGGGCGTATGCTTGGACAATCTGTATGGTGTATCTCTTTGATAGCCGTAGGGTTAAACTGGCTACCCGGTCAGAGATACTTGTAACATCTATTATTCTGTCTTTCCAAGTTTTATTGATTAGAAATCCGACGCCGCTTGTTTTGCCAGTTGGTGTTCCTCGGTAGTAGAAGATATTGCCCGATTCAAGTTCTATTAGCTCTTCTTCTTTGCGCCTTACTTCGCTGATGCCTATGATGTCCCACTTAATATTTTCTGCCTCTTTTTCCAGCTCCATGATTCTGGTCTGGTTTGAGAGTGTTCGGCAGTTGTAAGTTGCTATAAATAGCGATGTTGTTTTGAGTGGGTGGTGATTTAGACTCCGCAGATTCTTAGCACCCTCTGCCCGCCTGGCTGATTCCCGGGGACTACCCGCCCTGGGGCCATTTGGGCCTACGGAGAATGAGGGCCGCGGCCTAGGTTTCCTGTTCATGCTTAGGGTCGTAAGGCATACCTTACCACGCTGCCTTAATGCGGGTTGGTAAGGGGCGAAGGTTGTCGTCCGCTGGCTTTTGCCATTTACCATCGGACCCTGTCCCCCCTTACTTTTGGTTGCTTTTATTAATTTTTGGTGCTTTTATTAATGAAAAAAGCCCGTTTCTTGAGTGGGAATCGAACTTGCGCCTTGTTGGGTGAGAATCTTTTTCAAGTTTACAAGTCTGGCGCCTTAACCCACTACGCCATCCAGGGGTATAATATATATATATATATATATATATATATATATATATATATATATATATATATATATATATATATATATATATACATATATATATATATATATATATATATATACATATATATATATATATATATATATATATATATATATATATATATATATATATATATATATATATACATATATATATATATATATATATATATATATATATATATATATATATATATATATATACATATATATATATATATATATATATATATATATATATATATATATATATATATATATATATATATACATCTTGTATGCTTTAAATCCTCCTCATGAAAACCGGTTTTTAGTCATCCCCCAGAAGGAGTAGATATATATTAAATTTTACTCATGTATATAACATAATACATCATTCTGATGTCATTTTCAGCGAAAAAACAAAATTATAAATTTTAAAATTTTTGATAAGTTACTATATTTAGCTCCTCCGACCAAACCAGTATGTTTGCGTCACCCAGGTGTATATTTACCTACATAAATTACAGCTTTAGGTCTCCCGATAATACACGAATTTTACAAATTACACTGGATAGGTGGCCCGGCAGTGTTGCCGTGTTTTCTTACTAATGCATCGTTTTTATCGCGTGTGTTTCTGTGAAATAAGTATCCCTTGTGTTGTTTATCAAGTAACTAAAAGATCTACGTTAAAAGTGTATGTGAGTTGCGAAAAATATACGGTAAGTAGGTATCTACACACTTTAGAGCAATATTATTTTTATTTTGTTTTTTATGCTCGCCTTATTATTAATTGTGTTATTTAAAAGTAACCAACTCAAAATTTAATAAGTTTCCGGGATATCTGTTTATGTTGTATTTTTGAGATTTTTTAAAATTATTATTTTTATTTGTGTCAAAATCAATAGCACAATTTTGTTGGAATATTTATTTGTTTAATTCTTGATCACCTACTTAGAGTTATAATATGTTTTTAAAAATTTAGACTTAGTTGCTTTCCGAGTATACCGCCGCTATCAATATATTATTATTCTAGCCCTTTAGATACCTGTGCGTCAATGTAAACCATCAATGCTCTGTACGAGCGGTAAATTGTGTATTTTAATAAATCTGCTTTATCTTATGTTCGCGAAATCGGTTGTTAGTTGTTTTACAACCCCTACCGACATATAGGGTTGGTTAAAAATATCATTGCCTTTATTTACAGTATATGATTTTTTAATTATCAGTTTTTTAAGTTTTACTTAAAACGAGTATGTAAAAATATCTGTTAACTAGCAGTATTTGTACAAGGTGTCCTAAATTGGTAGAACATGTTAAATTCACTTATTTCGTTACTATTATAAAATAATAGTCTATTTTACGTGTATAACTTTTGTTAACGACATACAGGGTCTGTTAAAAATATCTACTTTTAGTGATAATTATTAGTAAATTTTTAATTATTATTTTTTGAGTTTTACTTAAAGCGAGTTTGTAAAAATATCCATTAGTTAAAGCTGTGTATACAAGGTTCGTTCCTAAATTGGCGCCACATGAAATTTATTTATTATGTCTCTGTTTAAAAAACGAAAACGTGTTTTATTATCATAATATTATCATATCATAAATAATAATCAGTAAAATGGTGAAAATTCTAAAAGGCTATTTGACTAAGTACACTGCAAAAAAGAAATCTGTAAGTATTGAAAAAATATCGCTAGTTCTATTTTATAATAGAATAGCAGTAATTTCTTGGTAGTATACCGGAAAAATATTCTGTCGACAAAAATACCACTACAGTAGTACTTTTCTGTTGTAATAATAGAATGGATTGTTGTAGTGTAGCTACCTGTCTTTTTTTCTGTCTGGGTAAATAGTAATGTACCGTGGGTTCTGACGATGAGATTCATTCCATTAACTATATGACGGAGTCGAAAAATAACATTGCCATTTACCTATTAGGATTTTGGCTTGGGAGGGGCTGAACCAAAGTAATTTAAAAATTTTATATTTAACTAGTCATATTAAGGTAAGGGTAAGGTCAGAAGTCACATTACCATTTTATATGTCAATACCAAATAACAAAAAAAGCAATATTTTATCTGGATTTTAATATGGGTGTGCCTTTCTGTTTGTAGTTGCTGTGCATATATAATTTTGGGTCATGTTAGACGCATCGCTGTAGTGTAGCAAAATGTTTCCTTTATCTTTATAGTATATCCACCTATTTTCTGGAGTGATTTTTTGGTTTTCAAAATACCATCTCTTCATTTTACAATTACGTCTACAAGTCTACACGTTCTTATACATTTATTATACTTAAACTTACATTTTCCGGTCGCTTTATTTTTTTATTAAAGTAAAAATTTCTTCTAAAACATTTGTATAGATATACAAGCGCATCATATTTGGAGAACGTGGATTGTTAGATGAAGGGTGTTCAGATTCAGTTTTCTTTAATTCGTGAACAATAATCCGCATATTATGTTTATTGTTCACTGTTCATTATACAGCAATATTTTGCTGTTCCTGTTTCATGTCAAGGGTGTCTGAATGTTTATATCACTTGCAGTTTCGATGAAAATATTGCATTTTCAGTGGTCTGTTATCAACTAAGTTAACGTTATTTTCTTCCGTTTTACGGCTTGTTGGTATATACTGCTACTGTACAGGTGGAAAATTTTCAGAGCGTCAAGATATTGGATGAATTATGATGAATATTAGTGATGAATTCTTAAGCGAGATGATATACAAATAATACAATACTATTGTATATTTTACGTATCATAATAAGTTAATGTAGGTGCTAGAATGATTGTTCTCATTGTCTGCCAAACACAAGTGGTGTGGCATATGGGTGATAACAAAGGGTATTATAGGAGTTCTATGTAATTCCAGTTTAAATTTGTTTTATTTCCAAAATTACTTAACACAGTGAAATGCAAGAATTAAAAAAGCTGCTCTGTAGATTCTTAAGGTAAAAATAGTGTTCTAGAACTGCAGTACTAAATAATACTAGACTAAGAACTGTATTTTTGTTTTTCAGCAAGGAATGACAGCCTTTTGGGTTCCCGTCAGGATACGTACTAGTAAGTATTTTAGGATTTTCTTAAATTTTTGTTAAATGTGTTCTTTTACAGTATTCGAATTGGTCTTTTATCTACTCGTATAAGAACCCACGAAAAAACTAACTGATAAAAATTCATTTCTTGTACAAGAAAAACAGTTGTGTTCAGAAAATGTTTATATAACAGAAGCAAAAAAAAACAGAATACATCAGATTTGAAAGTAGCAAGCTACTTTTATGTCTAAGCTTCTTTTTTGTCTTAGGTTGTTATAGATTGAAAATAGGAAATATTGTCAGTAAAGCACAAAAAAAAACCTATAAATTTTGTTCTTTTTCAGGAGGTAATTGCCCCAGATATTGACGCAGAATCGGACGACTCTATTAAAAGTGATTTCTCCTCGGCAAGTTAAATTTTTTCTTTGTATTCATACAATTAAAATAATTACCTGCATAGTTGTTAGGAAATATCTCTAACTTCTCCCCTAATATGTTGCACGACGCCTTCTCCCGAAAGCTCAGTCGAGGAAAACAGCAATAAACTATTAAATAACAGTGATAAGTGATAACATACTGAATCTAAAGTGAGTCAGAATAGCAAAATCCAACTTGTTTATAAAAATGGTAAAACATTTGCTTTCAGATTCACTAAAAAGGTTTCAAGATTTAGTACTGGTTTAAATTAAGATCCTCTGGTTGATCAGTTAAATTTTGGCAGGTTTTTGTCCTGTCATTGTTAAGAAGTTGTGAATTATACTAGTGAATTATTCTAATATTTCAGCAATTTGCTTGGTTTTCAAATGATTTTCATCTTGGAACGTGTTTCTAGAATTAATGTAGTTCTATTATTGTGGAAAGTATGTACTAAAATTGCCCTTTTCCTTATAAATTTGAGAAAAAACTCCATAGTATTAACGTAGTTCAAATTAGGCCAGTCTACCATTAGAGAATCTGGTCGTTTATTTTCAATTATTTATTATTATCATTTATTTCCTTTCTTTCGATTTTTTAAAGTAGAAATGTAATAGTTTTATTGTTAATGACTAATTATATATTGTTAACTTTAATAAATATTCCTTAGAGTGTAAAGTCTATTTATTTTAAACCATCTTAGATAAGTTAAACTGAAAAAATGTACAATCATTTAATATAGGTACCTGCTTAAATTACATTCTCAGATGAAATTTATAAGAGGCTAAAATTTAAGGTAAACGAGGTAAACATTGAGACAACTTGATTTTATTCCGTATTACAAAATGAGAATGAAGTACTTTAAGTAGATTAAATTATCTATGGGTAAAGTTAACTATCGGTCTCTCTCATAACATATATAAATCCTATTGGTTATTGTTTTTACTTTTTCAAAATGTCAATATTTTTTAAAATGCGTCAATGTTAGCCAGTCATATGACTAACATTGGCCTCGCTTGAAAAATGCTTAACGTCTATAAGGGCAAGTGGGGCAGTGCCCTAGGGCGCAAGAGGCATAGGGGGTCCGCAACCGGCTTTGTATAAAAAAGTCGATAGATCAGGAAAATTTTCAGAAATATAGATATTTTACATCAACATTTTGTTAAAAAATCGACAGTTGAAGGATTTGCAAAAGATGTTGACAGTTGGGAGGATCGAAACTGCGCCCGACTATTATTTTGCCCCAGAGCGCTGCAAGATCTTAGCACGGCCCTAGAATAGGACTAAAAGATCTAGAAAATTGAGAGGAGTGAAATTCGCCAGGGCACACACAAACGAAAACTAAACCAAGCGGCCACAGGTGATTATACGCGACTTCAACATTCAGCAGTCACCGCTAGGGACCAATATACCTGATTTGTTAACATACATAACGAAATCCGTAGAAGCAATGTTAGGAAAAAGTAGTTAAAATTAAAAATTATATTAATGTTAAATGTCAATCAAGCTAGCAAAGTCACAACGCCTTTTAAAATTTTTTCTGATGTCGTAATTTTTGGCTATTTTATTGCTAATTTATTATCACATTTTTAATTTTTTTGCTTTTTTGTTTAAAAAAAAACAAACTTCTGGTTCTGCTATCTTAAGTTCAAGCTATCAGAGCCACGCTGCAAAACCACAAAACAAAATTCTTTTCCAAAATATTTTTATACCGGAATTTTTGGCCAATTTATTGCCCCTGAAATATGTACAGAGATTGAGAGAAAATAAACTGTTAGAAAAAAACAGCGTCTTTCAGTTTCGTCATTAGAGAAATCCAATACTATTACGTAAAATCGCGAAATAATAACATTGTAACCTGTGAGTATCTACCAAGTTTTAAGACTAATTTATTGCTAACATTTTTATTGATTTCTCTTCGTTTTTTTTAAGTGTGGTTCTGCTTGATTGGCTTGAGTTTAAGCTAGCAGAGCCACGCTGAAAAACCACAAAATAGACTTCTTTTCCAAAATATTTTTTTACTGGAATTTTTTGCCAATTAATTATCCCTGAAATATGTACAGAGACAGATAAAAATAAACTACTAAAAAAAACATCTTTTAAAAAATTTAAAATGGGGTAATAAATTAGCAATAAATTAGTCTTAAAACACGGTAGACATTCACAGGTTATAAAGTTAATATTTCGTGGTTTTAGGTAATATTATTTTATTCCTCTAATGGCAAAACTGAAAAGCGCTCTTTTTTTCTAACAGTTTATTTTTTCTCAGTCGCTGTACAGGGTCTTTGATTATATTTACGTGGCTATCTGGAGCCTTTATATTTGAAGATAGAAAAAAATGTTTTATATAAAAATTGTAGTTTTTTTTCCATATTACCTTTTGAAATTATCAGTAAAAAAATATCGCATTAAAAAAATGGAAAAATATAGGCAACTTAAATTTTTTTAAATGGAACACCCTGTATATTATGCGCTACAACGAAAGATCTTTTTATTCTGATTTCAAATATATATATATATATATATATATATATATATATATATATATATATATATATATATATATATATTGATATTATTTGGATGAACATTTTTGAGATATTTTAGCTTAAACTATAAATAAATTGCAAAAAAATTTCATATGGTATCAAGAAAGCCATGGAAACAATCAAATTGTAGAAAATAACTAAACTATAAATTTATAAAACAACAATTTTATTGTTTCCATGGCTTTCTTGATACCAATATGAAATTTGTTTGCAATTTATTTATAGTTTAAGCTAAAGTATCTCAAAAATGGTTGACCCAAATATCATCAATATATATATATATATATATATATATATATATATATATATATATATATATTTGAAATCAGAATAAAAAGATCTTTCGTTGTAGCGCATAATATACAGGGTGTTCCATTTAAAAAAATTGAAGTTGCCTATATTTTTCCATTTTTTTAATGCGATATTTTTTTACTGATAATTTCAAAAGATAATATGGAAAAAAAACTACAATTTTTATACAGTGACCGGCAAAAAGTTCGCAACATATGGGAAAATTTTTTATTAGGAGAGTATCGGAAAAACTTTTCCGGGGGATCGGTTCTGCATGTCCGATAACCTAAAAATCAATTTTGACATACGTCACGTGACCACTGGTATAGCGTCAAATTAAAAAAAAAATTGTTAATTTACAAAAAGTGAGGTTAGTTGACGAGATATCAAAAAAAGTTATTTGAAAAAATTGCTTAGAATTAAATTCTAGGTCCTTGTGCAAAATTTTAAGATTTTATTTAAAAAAATTGGAAAACTCAATTTTTTTTAAATATTTTTTTATCGATTTACAAATTTCCAGTTTTTTTCGTTTAGATAGCTTGGCTAATGTAAAGCCCATGTATCTGGATGAAAATAAACGAATGTAGTAGTTTTTTCTACAATTGACAGGACAAAATTAAAAAAAACAGGGTTTCGCCAGACGCTAGCTGTTGCAATGATTTGTATCTAGCAGCAGTGTCAAAATTTTAGAGACATTTCAATGAGATTACATTGAGAAAACCTTAATCGTCTTAAATATATCTGAAGTTCGACTTTTTGTAAAGTTAAGGGGATTAAAATAGATACTAAACAAAAAAGTACCTGTTTATTTAATCGAAATTTCATAAACGAAAACCAATGTAAGAAAAACTTAAAAGTAGTCAAATTCTGTACTAACAACATAAAAAATCATTGTTTTTCCTTGGGTGCACAAAATTTAAAACTCAGTATGACCACCATTTCTCTCCATACATACTATTGTTCTCGAGCGCAACTCTCGATTAACATTTCGGAGCATTTTACGATTTATTTGCAATACACAATTTCTAATGACATTCTCTAAATTTTGTATATTCCTAAAGGGTCGATGTTTGTACACAGAGTTCTTTAGGTATCCCCACATAAAGAAATCTAACGGAGTCAAATCTGGTGATCTCGCAGGCCACGGATTTTCAGAAAACCGTCCTATCCACTGGTTTCCAAATTCTTGATCCAGCCATCTCTTCACCTCATTTGTGGAATGAATGCTAGCTCCGTCTTGTTGAAAGTATAAATTTCTTCTTTCGGCTAATGACAAATTGTCTAAAAAGTCAGATATCTCAGTTTGTAGAAATTCTAAATATCGTTCTGAATTTAAATTGTCTCTAAAGAAAAACGGTCCCACTATTCTGAGGTTGAAAATTCCGCACCACACATTAACCTTAAAACTATATTGGTCTTTACTCTGAATTACAAAGTCTGGGTTTTCGGTGGCCCACCATCTACAGTTTTGTGAACTGACGGTTCCGTTAAAGGTAAATGTAGCTTCATCCGAGAAAAGAACGTTCTTTGGGAAATTAAAATCTTCCTCAATCATACCCTGGAACCAGGCACAAAAATCGAAGCGGGCGTCATAATCCCTATCTTTTAATACTTGTACAAATTTAGGTTTGTACGGATGAAATTTGTTTCTTTTTAATATCCTCCGCACAGATCTTTCGTGAATGTTAGTGTTCTGTGATCGACAAACACACATCCAGAGAACCTTCGTCACCTGTTACCGGTTTTTCATGGGAAACTTTATACTGATTTTCTACCGATCCCGTTTCTTTAAATTTATTGACTAGACGAGATACTGTGGAATAATGGAGGGATTTATCGGGGTGCCTCTCATTAAAAATTGCTGCTGTTTCTCTATGGCTTTTGTAATTATCTCCAGAAATTAAAATAATTTCTATCTTTTCTTTGTGGGTGCCATTTTAAGGAATAAAATATTAATAAACTTATGTAAAATATCAAACTTAGTAAGATGCGAGACATAAACCAATGACATAGGTTGAAATCAAACAAATTATAATTTGTTTGACATTTTCTGTTGTTTTTAACCTACTAGATTATTTGGTTGTTTTAATTTCAGAGCCTGCTTTGGTAGTTTTAAGTACAACTAAATAGACCTGGTTGTTAAATTTATGTGCGAAAAATCTTAATAAAATCTTGATACAGTCATTTCATTAGATTCAAACCATTGCAACAGCGAGCGTCCGGCGAATACCTATTTTTTCGATTTTGTCCTGTCAATTGTAGAATTGTAGATCTGACTCCGTTAGATTTTTTTATGTGGGGATACCTAAAGAACCCTGTGTACAAACATCGACCCTTTAGGAATATACAAAATTTAGAGGATGTCATTATAAATTGTGTATTGCAAATAAATCGTAAAATGCTCCGAAATGTTAATCGAGAGTTGCGCTCGAGAACAACAGTATGTATGGAGAGAAATGGTGGTCATACTGAGTTTTAAATTTTGTGCACCCAAGGAAAAACAATGATTTTTTGTGTTGTTAGTACAGAATTTGACTACTTTTAAGTTTTTCTTACATTGGTTTTCGTTTATAAAATTTCGATTAAATAAACAGGTAATTTTTTGTTTATTATCTATTTTAATCCCCTTAACTTTACAAAAAGTCGAACTTCAGATATATTTAAGACGATTAAGGTTTTCTCAATGTAATCTCATTGAAATGTCTCTAAAATTTTGACACTGCTGCTAGATACAAATCATTGCAACAGCTAGCGTCCGGCGAAACCCTATTTTTTTAATTTTGTCCTGTCAATTGTAGAAAAAACTACTACATTCGTTTATTTTCATCCAGATACATGGGCTTTATATTAGGCAAGCTATCTAAACGGCAAAAACTGGAAATTTGTAAATCGTTAAAAAAATATTTAAAAAAAATTGAGTTTTCCAATTTTTTTAAATAAAATTTTAAAATTTTGCACAAGGACCTAGAATTTAATTCTAAGCAATTTTTTCAAATAACTTTTTTTGATATCTCGTCAACTAACCTCACTTTTTGTAAATTAACAATTTTTTTTTTAATTTGACGCTATACCAGTGGTCACGTGACGTATGTCAAAATCGATTTTTAGGTTATCGGACATGCAGAACCGATCCCCTGGGAAAGTTTTTCCGATACTCTCCTAATAAAAATTTTTCCCATATGTTGCGAACTTTTTGCCGGTCACTGTATAAAACATTTTTTTCTATCTTCAAAAATAAAGGCTCCAGATAGCCACGTAAATATAATCAAAGACCCTGTACATAGTTCAGGGGCTACTAACTGGCCAAAAATTCCTGTTTAAAATATTTTGGAAAAGAATTTTGTTTTGTGGTTTTTCACCGTGGCTCTGCTAGCTTGAACTCAAGCCAGCAGAGCAACACGTTTTTTTTTTAAAGAAGAGCAAAAAAATTAAAATGGGGTAATAAGTTAGCAATAAATTAGTCTTAAAACATGGTAGATACTCACAGGTTATAAAGTTAACATTTCGTGGTTTTAGGTAATATTATTTTATTCCTCTAATGGCAAAACTGAAAGCGCTATTTTTTATAACAGTTTATTTTGTCTCAGTCTCTGGCCAAAACTTCCTGTTTAAAATATTATGGAAAATAATTTCGTTTTGTGGTTTTTCAGTGTGACTCTGCCAGCTTGAACTCAAGCCAGCAGGGCCACACCTTAAAAAAAACGAAGAGCAAAAAAAATTTTAAATATGGTAATAAATTAGCAATAAATTAGTCTCCAAACTTGATAGATGGTTTATAAAGTTAATATTTCGTGGTGTTAGCTAATAGTATTTGATTCCACTAATGACGAAATTAAAAAGTGCTTTTTCTAACAGTTTGTTTTTTTTCGTCACATGTCAATGAATTATATTATTTTTAATCTATATAACTTAGTAGAACTCGTTTCCGTACAGTCGTATCTCACGAAATTAGATTCCCAAGTGTGCGACGAAATCTTTTGCGAAAAATTATCAGCTGAAACACTTGACTACCGCAATTAAAACAGTTGAATACATCGAACACAGCGTTGTCAAAGTGACGGAGGACGTATCCACTGTAGGACGGGACCAGAATATACGCGAAAGTATACGCATGCTACGGTGGCCTTGAACTAAAGTATTCAAAATATCGAAAATGACGCTCTAGGTCACCCTTCCAAAAATTTGTCAGATGATTTAGGACAGTAAACGGGACCGTCTGGCACGGGATGCGATAGGTCCTCCATATACGGGAAACCCATCGCACCGGATGACCTATTCAATGCAAATTGTCTATTACTGGAGGACGCATCTACTGCAGGATATATATATATATATATATATATATATATATATATATATATATATATATATATATATATATATATATATATATATATATATATATATATATATATATATATATATATATATATAGGGTGTTATGAAATTCACTGCATATATTTCAATGAGTGACTCCTGTGGGGTAGTCTACGGACATACCCAATACTTTTCCCCCTCAAATTGCACGTTTTTTTATTTTAAAAAATACCCTAAACCACCCCCGTATCCGACGCTTCTAAAGAGTCATACCTTCAAATATTATGAAGAAAAACAAATGATCCAGCCAGGGCGTTGCCAAACTTACATATTATCGTGAAATCTCATTTTGTTATCAATTTTAGTGAAAACCGAAAATAATCCAACTTTAAATTCCACAGATAAATTTTACCAAAAATGTCTATTTTAATTTAACAGCAATTTACTTAATCTGGGAAAATATGCACTCGTGAAATTAGGTTGATATTGTGAGCAGAATAAAATAGGCAATGTTATACGGTAACACCAACAATTATGACTTACCTGTTACGTTAATAATGAGATGAGAATTATTCCTACCAGCTTAAACTGTAGAAATTAAAACGTATCCCACTAATTTTAACACATTTACAGACGGTAGTCGCAAATATGGTTTCACATAATTTACTGTCAGACTAATTGAACACAACTACACAGTATTATAAAATTTTAACCAAATTCTTTGATTACAGAAGGAAATTTGGTAAAAAAATATTCTAGTTAAATACATAATAATATTAGATATCTTTCGACGGTGAGATATTATGTAGCCGCCGAAGCCACGCTGAAGGGTTGTTGACCCCATTCCGCAGAGTAAGCGCCTACCTGATTGGTAAATGCCGTGGGCTGGCCGAAATCGTACGTCAGTTGCAGAGGTTTAATCCAAACAAAAGATGCATTTTGACGAGTTTAATAATACCGTGTACATTATTCTTGTGTTGGGAAAAAGTTAAAGCTGATATATTAACAAAAGTTAAAGCCATTTAATATTAACAAAATATCGTTCGCGGTGGTTTATTTTAAATTAGTAAAACACTAATTTCTTGGTAGTTAGTTGAAGTTAAGGTATTCATATTTGTTGGTTTAAACAGCTGTTCTCCAGAGTGTTTTATTAAATTTGTGTTATAGGTAGTAGTTTAACTTTTTGAAATTGAGAATGTTAGGAGAGTTACTAGGATTTCTTTATTTAAAGGTAATGTAATAAAAATATTATTTCTTCAAACTTGTTACATAGAAATATTGGATTCTAGAGCAATATACGACGAATTTCATAACATTTTTGGATTTTGCTTACCTCAAAAGAAACACATTAAAGCAAAAAAATTGTTGGATAAACCATACTTTACCAAAAAAATTTTGTTTCTAGGTTGTAAAACTTCACTTAACTATTTTTATTTGCCCATGGGGTTTAATAACGTTTAACACACAAACTATTTACCTCACAGTTTCTCAACAGATTACTATCAGATATAAAGTCTTTTTTCCCAAAAATATATTGAAGAGACGGAAATAAATTTTGTTTGCATTTCATCGGTGTTAATAAAGTGCACAAATGATTCGTTATCGTTTCGACCGGAGGTCTGACAAGCTATTAAGATTTGAATTTTTTGAAATGCGAGGGGTCGTATATTGCTCAAGACCCGAAATATTGTTAAAAGACCTGGCAACACAGCAACCTAGCTGACTGTTCTTTATATGGCCATGTGTTTTATTACCAGTGGTGTGCAGTGATTAAACAAATTTTTTTGGGGGGCGATACCTGGCTTATTATCGCGAAGCGCCATTTATGACTATGTTTCCCCAATCTGAATTGAAGTTAGGATTTACTGGTTTCAATATATATAGTGAATTTCATAACACCCTCTATATATATATATATATATATATATATATATATATATATATATATATATATATATATATATATATATATATATATATATATATATACAGGGTGTCCGAAAAGTATTAGTATTGGCAAATACCTTTGCTATTAGTAAAGATAGTGACACCAAATTTTAAGTGTGTCTTATTGGTTAAGAAATCTGCTTTTTTGTGTAATTCAATCCCCGCTAGGGAGTTGAGATCAAAAATTTTAATTGCAAGCCTACGCCGTGTGGTACCTCATTTTAAAGATCTTCAAAAAAGAAACATTTTACCGCAAACCTGAGGTCCGTATCTTAATTTGCTTTTAAATAGCAAGCCTTTAAAAATTAAAACTCGTGGAAAAAAATTAAAAATTTAAATACCTTTATTTCTCTTATTACTTTAAAAGTTGTTCAAAATGACCACCCTGAAGTTCTTGGTAGTAATTTAGTCGATTTTGGAACTCACTTCTCACATTTTCGCGAATGGCAGGTGGTACTTCTTGGTAGAGTTCCAAAATCGACTCTATTACTGCCATTCACGGTGGTCAATTTGAATAACTTTTAAAGCAATGAGAGAAATAAAGGTACTTAAATTTTAATTTTTTCACGATTTTTAATTTTTACAGGCTTGCCATTTAAAAAAGAATTAGGGTACGGACCTCGAGTTTGCGTTAAAATGTTTCTCTTCTGGACACTTTTAACATGAGGTACCACACGGCATAGGGTTGCGTTTAAAATTTTTGATCTCGGCACCCTAGCGTCACCTCCTCAAGGGTGCTGAAAAAGTTAAATTACATAAAAAAGTAGATTTATCAACCAATAAAATACACAGAAAATTTTTCTAGACCACAGTCCGTCGCAGCATATCGGAATTCTGCGTACGTTGTCTTTAGAGTACTTCTTCAACTGTCAATTTTAAAGTCTCCTCCTACATAGTACATGCCTATAAAACTAAAAACCAACACATTTGCCTTCTTATGAACGAGTCTCAATTATCTTGATAATATCCATTGCCACAACTATCTTTTTTGCAGAGATTGGGTGTTTCCGGCCAGCAGCAATTAGCTAGCGGTGCTCTTCGATTTGCTTCTTCAGGAACAGCTCGACCTGCTACAGTAGAACAGTATGAGCTGTTACTGCAAAGACAAGCGCAGCTACAAGCTAGAAATGCTCTTATGGAACAGCGTTCCAATTCAGGTGCAAGAGTGATTGCTCAAACTGAAAGTACTGTCGTGCAAAAGCTAGGCCCAGTAGAGCAAGTAAGAATTTAAATGTTACTTGTTAAGCAAATGTTCACGGAAAATATATATTATACGCATATTTTTTTTTAGACATCATCAGATGGGAACGCTACCATAACTCAAAAGCAAGGTGGGTCGACAAGCAGTGAACCAGAAATACCGGATAACGTAACTGCTGAACTAGAAAAACTAGAACAAGAAACAGGTAAGAATGATTTACACACGTACTTGCGGTTCGGGTGGAATAAAAATGATGAGAAAACTTTTGATCATCACGTCCTTGATTGACGTTCACTGTCACAAAAGCAAAGCTAGTTAAATGGTTACCTTCTTTTGATCATACGGCCTACATTGTGTTATTTGAAAATGCGATATACGAAAATACTTCGGTTACAGTGATATACCATACAGAGTGTCTGAAAAGTCTTAGCATAGTCAAATATCTTTACTATTAATAAAGATAGAGACACCAAATTTTAATTGTATCTTATTGGTTAATAAATCTACTTTTTTATGTAATTGGACTTTTTCCACCCCCTTGGGGTGTTACGCTAGGGAGTTGAGGTCAAAAATTTTAAATGCAACCCTATGCCGTGTGGTACCTCATTTTAAAGGTCTTTTCGAGACTGGCAGATGTTACTTCTTTGCAGAGTTCCAAAATGGACTTTATTACTGGCAAGAAGTTCATGGTCGTCATTCTAAACCACTTTTAACGTAATAAGTAAGGCAGGCACTGCTGGTCTGTTACCAGACGCGTCGATACCGAAAATAAGTACGTGTGTATTACGGTATTTGACAAAAATAATTTAATTCATGGGCGTTGCCGTGATTGTGTGAAATAAAAAAAAACGGTTGAGTGCGAGTTCGACTCGCGCATAGAGGGTTCCGTGCCACACACAGTATTGTGAATTTCTCACAGGACGCAAAAGTCTCAATAACTATGGTAAACTTGAATAAATAACAGGAGGCGGTCATTTATATATCAGTTATATAACTGATTAGAAAGGCTGGCAAGGTTGGTCTGTTCCCAGAGGCGTCAGTGCCGAAAATAAGTACGTACGTATACGGTATTTGACAAAAATAATTTTATTCATGGGCGTTGCTGTGATTGTGTAAAATAAAAAACGGTCGAGTCCGAGTTCGACTCGCGCATATAGGGTTCCGTACCACCGTAAGATTGTGTTTATATATTTTTAATAAATTTGCTGATGTTTCATCCCATATTCTTGTTGTGCGGTGTCACAATGTCACATAGTTAAGAATGTTCAAAAGAGTAAGACATCATACAATCGTAGAAATATGTTAAATACGTAGTTGTAGTTTTACTATTGGAGATATATTCTTCAAATTCGGTAGGTTTGAATGTAGACACCAGAGTACATTCCCTGAAATTTCGTGCGCATGTCTAGCCCTCTTGGTTTGCGCGTGGTACGCATTTTGGTCTACTGCGCAGATGTCAAAACAAAATCAAGAAGTCGAAAAAAACTTGGGAAAAAAGTTATAAAGTTAAATACGTAGTGGTACTTTGACTATTGGAGATATATTCTTAAAAGCGAATGGGTTCAAATGAATACACCAAAGTCCATCTCCTGAAATCCCTTGCGCATGTCTAGCACGCTCGGTTTGCGCGGGGTACGCATTTTGGTCTACTGCGCAGATGGCAAAAAACGAAAAATATAAAAAACGACAAATGAAGAAGTCCAAAAAGTTGGAAAAAAGTTAGAAAGAAAAGTGCCCCACAAAACAAAAAATAAATGTGCGAGCAGACTGGTACTGTATGGCACAAGATGTCGACTAACGGTCGACTTATGCCTCGCCCGATTATACGATTTACGATTTATAATTTTTATAGACTTGCCATTTAAAAATGAATTAAAATACGGGGTTTGCGGTAAAATGTTTCTTTTTTGAAGACTTTTAAAAGAAGGGACCACACGGCATAGGTTTGCATTCAAAATTTTTGACCTCAACTCCCTAACGTCACCCCCCAAGGGGGTTGAAAAAGTCAAATCACCTAAAAAAGTAGATTTATTAACCAATAAGACACAACTACAATTTGGTGTCTCTATCTTTATTCATAGCAAAGATATTTACCCATACTAAGACGTTTTAGACACCCTGTATGTTATATTACTTTTACCCAAGTATTTTCGTATTTCGCATTTTCAAATTACACATAGTGAGTAAATAAATATTTGTATTTTATTTTCACATCGCATCCTAATTTTATTTCCAACTAGGTTAGAGCCATCCCTGGAATATCCCCCGTTTCCAAAGCTTTAATGATATCAATATTGTTTTCTTGTTTAACTTGAGAAGAAAGTTTTAAGTAATTAGTGTAGTGTGTTCCACAAAGTCTTTTGTTTAAGCTGATAATTTTTACTTTTGCTCATTAACAATAAAAAATACGTTTGTATTTGATTCCAGTGTTTATTAAAATAATCCTAACAAATATCCTTCAACTGGTTCTGGACAATACGCTGCGGACGCACGCTTGTTTGGAGGCAAATAATGGAAGACATTTTCAACATATCTATTCTCTACTAGATAAGTATCATTCTTTGAAACCAAATACTAAATACTAAATACTATGTAGTTGTGCTCAGTTAGTGTTTTTCGTTTTGATTTTTAACTTCTGGTAAAAATAATGCTTATCTTATTAGTAAAGTAATAATAGGGTGTTATAAATATTAGACTAAGGCTACTGACAAAAAGGATTGATTTTGCAGTCGTCTTTTTACTATTTTGTTTTTATTTTTTCTTAGAAAAAGGTTTAAATTTGTTTTACCTTTGTCTTAAATTACGGTTAATATCAGAAAATAAATTATTCTTAAAGATTTATAATATGTCTGGCAACGTTACAACAAATTCAATTGTTTTAAGTTTTTCGCTCGTAATTTTCTGTCAAGCGCTATGTCGGACCATGTGCTCGCTTAGCCAGGTGCGGCGAATATAGACTGGTTTTAGGGTATTTTTGAAAATTTTTAAAATGTTCCATTTAAGAAAGAAAAGTATTGGGTATGTCTGTAGACTATCCCAGGAGTCACCCATTCCAATATATTAAATCATTTCCATAACACCCTGTATATATAGTTTTGCTAGAGTAAAGTGAATCTCATAAATATAAATTCTTAGGATTTAAATGATATAAAAAGTCAGACAAAGGCCTGCCGCTTATACCGGGATCGCTCGATACCGCATAGCAAGTAACCCACATTTCATGCAGATTTATTAGTGATAACTTCGGTATACAATTTAAACAGCGGCCATCCCGCGACGATGCGTTTTATCTCTTTTCCACTAAGGGTAATATTATATTATCGCATGCAGAGGGCGGAGTCATTTCCATTTAATTGAGACATTACGTCTAGACAGATGCTCGTTTAGAACATGATTTATTTGAAACAGTTAAGTTTTAGGTTTTCTTCAGTGAAGTGCGTATTATAAGTGTGCTTGTTTTTAGATACTTGGTTTATGTAAGTGAATTTTTATTATAATAATGGCTTTTGGCGACCTTTTGAGGTAGATGAAAGCGAATTATTACATGTTGAATTACCTTCGGTACCGACCGTGGCATCGCCAGTCGAAACATGTCCGGAGTTTAATAAAGATTTACATGTTCAAAGTCAACGAATAATTCTAAATATTTACGGCTGTTTAAAAAAAGAAAATCCGGCACAGTCAGATAAAGCCATTATAAAAAGAGTTAACGAATTAACACAACTTTCGATATCTACAATTTATCGCGTAATTAAAACAAGAGATGTTACAGATCATTCGGTAAAGCGAAAGAGAAATAATCAAAAGTTTCAGAAAGTTGACGATGCAGCAAAAGATGTCATTAGACGAATTGTTTACAATCTATATAAGGAAAATACGGTGCCAACATTAGAAATGATCCGGGATAAGTTACGTGATTACCCTCATTACATTTACCAGTCATTGGAAACTCTTCGAGGAATTTTATTAAATTGCGCATTTAAACACAAAAATTGATAATCGGATGGTTATAATGGAATCGCGCCGTCTTGTTGAACATCGTCAAGAATATTTGCGTAAAATAAAAGAATACCGGGAATCAAATAGGTATATAGTATATCTAGATGAGACATGGTTTGATACTCATGATGTTGTTCAGTACGGTTGGGTAGATGAAACTCAAAATTGCAGTTTAATTGCACCGTGTTCAAGAGGAAAGCGCGTGATAATACTTCATGCCGGAGGTGAAAATGGTTTCGTGTCCAATGCACTGCTTTTGTCGGCCAAAAACATAAACCAATCTTCTGCCGATTATCATGAGGACATGACTGGGGATTTATTTGAAAAGTGGTTTGTTGATCAGCTTTTACCGAACATTCCACCAAACTCGGTAATCGTCATGGACAATGCCCCATATCATTCGCGTATATTAAACAAAATACCGAATAATAATACTAAAAAGGAAGACATTTTAAATTTTATGAGGCATAAAAATATGAAAATTCCTGAAAAGGTCCCGGTAAAAAAAGAGCTGATAAAAATGATAAAGAGTCGAAATTTTAAAAATGAATATGTAATTGATAATCTTTGCACTAGACACGGCCATACTCTGTTGCGGATATCTCATTATTTCATATTTCATCCAATTGAAATGATTTGGGACACTATAAAAAAACGTCTTCGTAAATGTAATCAGTCACCAACGTTAAGTGCAGTGGTACTGGATAATATTCGACGAGTAATAAGTGAATTGAGCTGTGATATTTGGAGAAACTGTGTAGCCCACGTTATAAAAAAAGAAGATGAATATCCTATTTTACCGCCAGTAGCACCACTTGTGATTCAAAATGCGAATGATTCTAGTTCCGAATCTTCTGACGATTCCAACAGCATGTAGATATTTTTGTTTTATTTTTGATAATGAATTTGACAGGTTTCTAAAATATATAGCATTTGTTGTGAAAAGGGCTTTTCACAATGCTCTTCCAGAAAATACAGAGAAACCTTGATAGAAATTCAAGTTTTGAACGAAATTCTTTCAAAAGCGAATAAATACTTTTGGAAGACAAAGATCTTATGAAAACTTCGAAAGTTTTCAAGAAAAGACGTTTATTCAGCTTTTACAGCAACATTGCGTCTACTGACGGTCTCGATTGCTTCAGGATATGAAAAGTAAACTTCAACTACCCTAACAAGCCCCGCCCCTTTTCACTAGATTCGTGATCTGGAGTGACATTGGTTGCTTTTGGAAATAGGGAAATCTATAAATAGCCGCAAGAACGAGGCAAAATAGGTGATACAAAAGAAGACCAAGGAATCAAATAGAGTAATGAAAAGGCAAAAGTGAAGTGCTAGTGCGAGTGTAGTGC
This sequence comes from Philopedon plagiatum, assembly GCA_963971165.1. Taxonomy (NCBI): domain Eukaryota; kingdom Metazoa; phylum Arthropoda; class Insecta; order Coleoptera; family Curculionidae; genus Philopedon; species Philopedon plagiatum. The sequence continues at coordinate 64,135,760 of OZ020191.1, forward strand.
AAGTGCTAGCGATAGTGTGAGTGCGAACGCGAGCGCAAGTGCTAGTGCGAGCGGGCCTGAATACCAATAATCAAGTCCAATATCTAAGTTGTATGTAACATACAAATATCTTAAGGCTAGAGACAAATATTATCTTAAGTAGGACTTTTGTTACCTTAAGGCAATATTGTAATGGCTTTACCTTGCTAGCTGTAACCCGTAAGGAGATTCAACCGGGATACATGTCTTGGGGAAGATGATTTAAAGGAGGAAAATTATTCCAAAATGCTGCTGAGAAATGGACAACTTTAATCGGACAATTAAGCGAATTGGGCCGAGCGGCGGGTTTTTTTGCTGAGTGCCTGGCAGGACAATCCATGAATAGAGTCTATAGACAGGAAAGAGGACGAAAGTGTTCCGCCTTAGTAATTAGATTCAGTGTGGCGGTCTCCGCGGTTGTCGTTACGATTGAGTGAAACGCATGAAAGACATGCACTCCGCGTCTCGAAATTAGACGCAGGCTTTTGTACTCAGATGTAGGAAGTCTATACTTGGTACTTGTTAATTTGGGATAAATCAACGTTCTTGGTCAAGGGAGTCTTGCACCGACTAGAGGGACCAGAACGGTATTCACGAAACGGTAAAAATGGTTTCTTAGACAGATAGTGGTCTAAGTTATAATTCCAGGAAAAAACTTAAGAAAAATAATTATAGTCAAGAGGCTAATAACAAGAAAGTGACATGCATACCGCATCCGAGCCAGTATGTGTGTCCTTGGTTCTCAGTTGAATAGCTGATCTCGATCATGACAAACCGCGCGTCGTAAAGGTACGCCCATACGTGCGCGCCTGGGGAGCGGACGACGGTGTAAATATAATATAGTTACACTTACTACAAAACGATCATAAAAACTAGAATGCGTAGACCGCCTAATCGCCCCCCGAGGGGGCTCTGTAATGTCGGTAATATCATCATTGTCATGCCCTGAAAATTTCGTGTTTCTAGGCCATGTATTAAGGACGATATCACACTCCTTTGGACTGATGATGGAGAATAGACCGCCCTTCGTAACCGCATCGCTACATGCATACAAACACCTACACGTATAAACTATTTTTGTCAACAAAAATACTTTTCGGACACCCTGTATACATACATACAAACATAAACACATAATAATACAAATATATTCGATTTGCGTGAAATAGGACCTAATTAAGTTTATCTAAGTACTAATAGGAGTATTTGCCCATTCCAAGACTTTTTGGACACCCTGTATACATTCACACTAACACCAACACGTTTAAATAGGAATATAGTCGATTTACTTAAAATCCAAGTTAGTTAAGTTTATCTTGGTACTAGTAGATGTATACAAACATATAAATCCGTACACATAGAAATGCAAATACATACAAACATAAACACATATTAATACAAATATATTCGATTTGCGTGAAATCCGACCTAATAAAGTTTATCTAAGTACTAATAGGAGTATTTGCCCATACCAAGACTTTTTGGACACCCTGTATACATTCGCACTAACACCCACACGTTTAAATAGGAATATAGTCGATTTACTTAAAGTTCGAATTAATTAGGTTTATCTCGGTACTAGTAGAAGTATTTGCCGATACCAAGACTTTTCGGACACCCTGTATACGTATATACAACCCATATAAAAACAAATATAATCGGTTTGCATGAAATCCGGTTTAATTACATTTATCCTGGTATTACTAGGAGTATTTGCTCCAACCAAGACTTTTTGGACAGCCTGTATACAGACATATATCTCCGTACACATAGAAATGCAAATATATACGATTTGCTTTAAATCCGACTATTTATGCCATTAATTTAAATTCTTAATTATCGGTCGACGGTACGCCCATGAATACAATAATTATTTCTATGGTTAAACATCGTTTTTGCAGATTCAGTTAGGTTTTGATATACTTATGAATAATATTTGGTTAAAATGTTAAAACTTTTTATTGTGTCCCATCTTAAATTGGTTATGATATTTTGGGACGCCTATGGCTAGACCTTATCGGCACTGTTGCGTCAAAGGTGTCGGCTGCGTCACTTTTGTTTGCGGTTTCACTTTCCATTGGTTAAAGTATATATATATATATATATATATATATATATATATATATATATATATATATATATATATATATATATATATATATATATATATATATATATATATATATATATATATATATATATATATATGTTATATGCGCTCTTCACCACGTGCCGTGGTTGACCTTCAGTCTCACGAGTTATTGCGGTCATATTGCAACACCTCTAAGAATGCATTGTAATCAGTATCCTCGTTTCGCAATGTTCACGAGTCGAAGGTACTGAATCAGCACTAAATTATATATAAAAACCCATGTTTGCTTTAATAGACAGTTCATACTCATTTTAGACCGTTACTATGTCCATTTGAAATTCGATATTTAAAGTAAAATTAAAAGTAATAAATTGTTTGATGTAACGAAGAAATAAAGTTTTTTAAAAAGAAGTTTTGTGAAAAAGTGATTTAACAATTTGGCGCAGTCGGTAGGATCTGTCAACGCTGCTAGAACACGAGGCTTTCTAACTGGTATCCAATTGCCAATGCCAAATTGTTAAATCACTTTTTCTATGCACTCGTTGAAATATTCGCCATCTGATGCGTCTAAGTTACCGGTTATTGATTTCCAAACAGTACCTATTCCATTAAATACGCCGCGTTTTGTTCGAAAATTGTAATGTTTCGTATCCGTCATAACCTCCTTGTATTTTAGGTTTACTGAGTCAGCAATTTGCTTCAAGAGGCTGATATGGGTTTGAATTTCGGCTTTAAAGGCTAACATTTTGGGGGCCTGAAAGACGTTTATCAGATTAGAAAGAATTTTGTCGTTATTGGAAATGGCTTCTTTGATGGGCTGGAGTTCTTTGTAGACAAGCAGTGTCCATTTATCGTTTGATATTTTAATGGTGCTTTCTTCATGGAAAAAGAGTCCTATGGTGTTATTTATCGACGTTACGGTGTACTGAGATGTAGTGACTGATAGCAGCCCGAAGAGTCTGAAAAGAAGGAGACTATTCGTAGTATGGCTTTAATCTATCAAAGTTAATTTTGGATTTTTGCTGAGTCTGGGGATTTTGCACGGTAGCTGATGTTTTGAAAACTTCTAAGATTTCGAAAGGACCGTTAAATTTATTTTGTGCCTTATCTTTTATCTGGGATTCCTTAATGTATACTTTGTCTCCGGGTTTATAATCGGGAATTTTGTCTGAGACAGATCGGTCGAATCTAATTTTTGCTTTTTCCTTTTGCTGTTCCGTTTTCATTCTCGCGATTTTATAGTAGTACTCCATCCGGTTACTTAAATCTCTAATGTACTTTGAGATGAGTTCTTTTTGGTTATACAGGGTTTCTGGAGGTCTACTGGACGTGTGTCCAAAAATTAGTTCGTACGGTGAAAAACCATGAGTTTTATTTTTGGTGTTGTTGTAACAAATAACTGCGTAAGGGAGAATATTGAATGGATGTTCGTCGGGGTTTTCTGCCGTATGGGCTCTTAGCATCTCGGTAAGAGTTGCGTGAAATCTTTCTACCGAACCGTTTGATTGTGGGTGGTTAACACTAGAAAAGGTTAACTTTATGTCATAAAGTTCACAGAGATCTTTCATTAGGGAATTGTCAAATTCACGGCCATGATCGCAATGGATTCTTAGTGGCGTACCGTAATGCTGGAAAAATACCAATAAAGTATTGACTACGGTTGAGGCCTTTTTGTCTCCTAATGGATATGCTTGAGTGAATTTAGTTAATTCATCCCTAATCGTAGCGCATAGTTTCGCGTTGGATATTCAAATATGTCGATATTAATTCTTTCGAATGGTGTTTTTGGCGTTTCCGTTATTACAAGAGGGGTGGTTAGGTTTTTTCGACAAATTTTGACTTTTTGACAAATTTCACATGCTTTTATAAATTTCTCTACGTCTTTAGTAAGACCGGGCCAATTGTATTTTTCTTTTACGCGTTTTATAGTTTCATTTATTCCGCGATGTAAGTTATTTTTTCCCGTGTGGTATTGGTCTAAGATTATGGGTATTTGATCGTGGTCAGGGGTTGCAACAATGTTTTGACATATTTTAAGTTTTATTTCTTTTTCGTCAAAGATAAATGAGAAAATTTCTAAGATAGGTAAATTTAGGTTGTTTTCTACATAGTAGCTTTTTGCGATATCAAATTCGTTTTGGCATTTGTATAAAATGTAAAATAAATGAGATACCACATTGCTGGGGTCAAACCGTAAGGGAATGATAAGGTATTTCCTATCTTTGACCGTTTTGCTTGACAGGATGTTTATTTGGTTGGGGAGAAACTCGGGATGTTCTTCGAAAATATCGTCAATAATTTTGTAATGGAGATCTTCCATTTTATTTTGCCAAAAGAAGGTAACTATGTTTTTGTGGGACTTGTCCAGAAGTTGAGAGTTAGTAATCTCAAATTTTGAGTAATCGATAATTGATTTTGTTTTATAGAGATGGACAAAAGTATTGTATTCTTCTTTGATTTTGTCGAGGTCTGTTTCGTTTTCGCTGTCTTCGTCTTCGTTGTCGGAATTTCTTTGTAAACCGCTAGTGGAGGGCCTATTTTTATCGTCTTCATTAGAAACGTGAACTTTAGACTGAAATTTTGCACACTGTTGGAAGCCGTTTATCTTTATTCGCGAGAGTGCGTCAGCGTTTTTATTTATTTTCCCGGGTTTGTACTCTATCTTATAGTCGTACTCTTCCAGTTTTAGACGCCATCTTGCTAGACGACTTCCTGGATCTTTAATGGAAAATAACCATGTTAACGGGCGATGGTCCATAATAAGAGTGAATTTTCTGCCGAAAAGATAGGGACGGAAGTGTTTTACGGCCCAAACAATGGCAAGTAATTCGCGTTCTATGGTCGAATATTTTGTTTCCGCGTTACACAGGGTTCGGGAAGCGTATGCAATGGGAAGATCTTTTCCAACTGGGCCTTGTGAAAGTACGTCACCAATAGCAAATGCGCTTGCGTCTGTGGTTAACAGGAAGGGTTCCTCGAAATTTGGATAGACTAGAATGGGGTTAGAAACAAGGGCTTGTTTTAACTCATTGAAAGATGATTTACAATCTGAGTCGAAAGTGAAAGGGATGTCTTTTTTCAATAACTTCGTCAGAGGTTTTGAAATCTTGGCAAAATTTTGGATAAATCGGCGGTAGTAGCCTGCTAGTCCTAGGAAAGACTGGATATTTTTGGAGTTTTTTGGTTTGGGAAAGTTGAGAATGCAATCAACTTTGGCGGGATTTGGCTTAACGCCGTCTTGAGTGATGAGATGTCCAAGATAGGCGACTTCTTTTCTCAGAAACTCACATTTGTCAGGTTGAATTTTGAGATTTGCTTTCCGAAGGCGTTTAAATACCTCAGTAAGACGAGAAATGTGTTCATGGATAGTTGGAGAATAAATTATTATGTCGTCCATGTATACTAGGCAACGCTCATTTTGAATTCCTAGAAGGATATTGTCCATGACACGCTGGAATGTGGACGGGGCGTTCTTTAAGCCGAAAGGCATTCGGACGAATTCATAATGGCCATTTTCAACAGAGAATGCTGTTTTGGAAATATCTCTGGGTTCAATCTCTATCTGGTGGAATCCAGAGGCGAGATCTAGGGTTGTGAAGTATTGGCACTTTCCTAGCTGATCCAGAAGGTCAGAAATGTTAGGCAAGGGGTATTTATCATCTACAGTCAGCTCGTTTAGCTTACGGTAGTCGATTACAACGCGCCATTTCTGCTTTCCAGAAGCATCCAGTTTTTTGGGAACCACCCAAACTGGCGATGACCACGGTGAGACGGAGGGTTGGATGATACCTTCGTGTAACATTTTATTTATTTGAGTTTTCACTTCCTCTTTATGAATTTGAGGATACCTATAGGATTTGGTAAAGACAGGACGAGCGCCATTCGTTTCTATCGAATGTTTTATTTCGTTGGTAAACGTCAGAGCGTCTCCCTCGAGATAAAAAATGTCCGCAAAATCTGAACACAAATTGGTAATTAGTTCTTTTTCCTCCTCGTTGAGGTGTTCGGTTCTTAGCTGATTTTTAATAAAGGATATTCTGTCATGCTGACATTCATTTTTTTCCTTGTTCACGGTGTTAAGATTATAGAATGGTTCGGCAGTGTCATCTACCGGTTCTAGCGTTAACTCCGAAAAGTCAATTTCTTTTGGTATCGCGTTGGCATTAATAACAGATGTGTAAAATTCGCCATGTGCGTTTATTTTGACTAGAGCATTCGGGAGTCTAACTTTTTCTTTTTCTTGCGCGATAAGTAAAGCGTCGGTATTGGAAAGGTCGCATTTTAATTTAAAAATTCTTTCTGTACGGGCTTCTATTGAAATTTTATTGCACGACACATTTTCTATGAATTTATTTTTATTCTGAATATCGTCAACTTTAAATAAAGGGATTGATTTAAAATTTGTAATAAGTTGCTTAGATTTAATATCGATTACGCATTCATAATGTTCTAAAAAATCTAGGCCTAAAATACCGTCAAAGTCTATATCCAAGTTATAAATATAAACCTTATGTGGATTGCCTTCGTCAAAAGGGATGAGGGCTGATTCCTTAATAGCAAGTTTTTGATCGGTTATACCTTGAATAGTGACGTTTTCTGGAGACCTTTGGCGATAATTTTTGACAGTGTTTTCTTTAAAAATGGAGATTCCAGCACCGGAATCTATAAGAAGTTTGAATTTTTTTGTAGCGTCGTTTATGTAGTACAGATTTTTTGAGTTGACGGTTAAAAGAGGATTTAAAGAAATTTTTGATCTGGGAAATTCAGACCGGGATCCATGTTGTCCAAATTCATGGTCTGAATTTGGTTCTGGATTTCTATCATGGGGTCGATTTCTTGATAATTCTCTCCAGGTGGGTGTTGTTGGACAGGGGACGTAAGAAAATCCTGATAATTTTCTTGGTTAAAGGGTTCCATGGGATATTCGTCACTAGCATAAGAGGGTTGATAATTATTGGGGTCTTGATATTCTTGAAAATCGTTGCCATAATAGTAGTTGTCGGGGTAATATGAAAATTCGTCTTGTGGGTAGTCATTGGCATTTACATGGTAAGTTCGTTGTGAGTGAGACAAATCGAAAATCTATTAAAAAATCAAATTTCGGTAACGACGTCTGTTATTAGAAACTTTAATTCAACCCTTCAGAAACTTCAAATAGACGAAGAAACCTTTAATAATGACATAGTAAAAATTCGCGAAGCTATTTTTAACATTTCCGATGTTATGGTCTTTTATGAAGGTCAATTACAAATAGTAAACCTGTGTGAATCATTAATGGAAAGTTATGTATTCTTGGAAGACTCTCTTAACGATATACTAGATGCAATAACTTTTGCCCGTTTAAAAATTCTACATAGTTCAATTATCACCCCTAGATCTAGATCTTGTAGCCTCTTTGCAGGAAATTTCTCGTTCCTTAGTAAAAAATAATTTACCACTACCCACGTATGGATCTAATATTGCGGAATACCTAGAAATTATACAATTAGAAGCATACCAATCAGACTCAAAAATAATTTTTGTTTTAAAAATTCCTCTAACTGATCATGAAACCTATACCTTGTACCATCTGTATCCAATCCCAATCTTAGATAATCGAACAGGTCTTCATCACATTCTACCTACAACTCAAAAATATATTGCGCGTGACGATGATTCATTGCTCTACATATCTTTTCAAAATCTGGATAACTGTATGCAACTAGGAACCAACACCAAGATCTGCTATGACGTGCTTCCGTATCCCATTGATAGCGATGCCATGTGTGAAGCACAACTACTCAAACACCTCAGTAAACTGCCAAAAATCTGCCAGACTTCACTCCTTTTTGCCAAAGAGTACAATGTTCAAGAACTAAGCCAAAACTACTGGTTAATCACCGTTTCTGACCCTTTGCCTGTGACAATAAAATGTGAAAGTAAGAACGTTGTCACCAAGTTACTAAACACCAACTCCTTACTGAAGCTGCAACCAGGTTGTAACGCCTTTATTGGAAACACAAGGGTACATGCCAAATATCCCGTTGACAAGTACAAAAATGTTACCTATCAAAATCACCCGGTAATCATACCTTATGATTGCTGTAACCACCTACCCGAAAAACCACACATTCCCGAGCTAAAGCCACTGAAGCTTAACAAAATTGATGTAGACGATTTGAACATTGCCCAGCATAAGCTTAATCAGTACTCCGACGAATTGGACAGACTGATTAATGAACCCTTCGTGACCAAGCACCTCCATTGGTTCACAATACTCACCATCACATTAATTGCCGTCCTGGCTACCCTCTACGCCCTTTACAAATGTAGGCGCAGAAGACCCCGCAGAATTGGAATGGCCATCACCAACGACGACCATCCACACAACCACCTCCAATGCCCAAATCCAGAGAACCAGTCTGAATACTAAGAATGCATTGTAATCAGTATCCTCGTTTCGCAATGTTCACGAGTCGAAGGTACTGAATCAGCACTAAATTATATATAAAAACCCATGTTTGCTTTAATAGACAGTTCATACTCATTTTAGACCGTTACTATGTCCATTTGAAATTCGATATTTAAAGTAAAATTAAAAGTAATAAATTGTTTGATGTAACGAAGAAATAAAGTTTTTTAAAAAGAAGTTTTGTGAAAAAGTGATTTAACATATATATAGTTATTTCGCCACTGAAACAGACCCATTTTGATATATTCAGTAAACGTTACCAGACCCGGCCCCGGGTCTAGTAAGGTTTAAGCATATAAAAGTACTTAGGGGTGTTGGGGGATGCAGGGAAATAACTTCTAGATGAGCTTAATAACGCCGTAAAAATGTGTTTTTATAAACAGAATTAGTTCGCGCATCTACCGCCTAGGGGGCGCGAGAGTTTGAAACAGTTTGTGTATAAACACGAATCCGTCCAACTTATATTTTGCCGACGTTACTGGACCCGATATGTGGCAACATCGCGAAATCGCATACCAGTTATTAAAATACTATTTCTTTACCGTTTTCATGTTTAATTCGTTATTTGGCCTGCCTTATATTAAATATAGGTTCTTCTATTGGATTAAAAAATTAAATATAATGGGCTTACCTATTATGTTTTGTTTTGAAAATTAATTTTGGTGGATTATTATTGTTTACTTTTACAAAGGAGTTTTTTATTCATAAATTGTGTAGAAATTGGGTAGGAATCTAAGGAATTAGAAAAAATAAAATAAAAAACGCTAGCTTATTCCTATATTCGACATGCTTTAAAAATCTTTAATAAAATATAAAATTTAGGTTGTTTATTTAAACTATGGGTTACTACATATAATTTCTTTTTTTGTTTTTTTTTTCTTTTTTGACACACAAGCTTTAAGGCATTGTAGCGTACTTTGTTATCAATTATAATTTCTAAAAAGTACTAATCTACACCCCTTACCATTATGGAACGATTAAACGTTTGTTATACAAATTATCATAAATTAGAGGGCCTAATTGGTAAAATACTAAGGAAATACGCCATAGTTTAGTAAACACTTTATTTTAAAAAATTATTAACAATATGTTAAAACAACAAATAGAAAAATAAAACTAGCTGGATACTATTCTATATCTTTTTCTAAATAAAATCTGCATATATAACGAATCCCCAAAATAATTTTAAATAAGTAATAGGTAACTTGTCAGTAATAATATGACGCTAAATAAAAAAAACACCCCCAAAGCAATAAAACATTAATAAGGGAAACTTTGTTTGATTCTTAATTGTCTTTCTGCATTAAAAATACCATTTTCCATTTCGGATTTTCAGTTTTTATGTAATTTTCTCATGCCGCTACTGGGTAAATTTATAAAATGCTTTAATTGTGCAAAAATTAAAAAGTGGTATACTATCTGTTTCAAGAATACGGGTGGAGGGGGACTTTACAAACTGCAATGCTAATAATGTTTTGTGTTTTGTACTTTACAAAGAAGTATCTACTTAATTGTTTATAATTCTTTTGTGTGGAACACTAAAAAAAAATTATCCTGCTTCGCCCTCCCTTTTTTTCGAGTGTTTAGTCAAATATTTTATAGTTTACAAAAAAAAATAATGGTCAATCAAAATCAGTTAAAAGAAAAATTAAACGCAAATAAACATGAAAAGAGATGCTCCTTGTTTGATGTCGGTAAGAACCTAAAAAAAATTATTTTATAAATATATTTTATACCAAAATCTAAATCTTTCTAATCTAATTCTCCTTATAAATTCTTCTTACTGATCATACCCTGATCAAAAAATAAGAAAATAAATTATAGTTTAATAAATTAAAAAACATGCTTTTATGAGTAGCGCACTAAAAAGTTTGAAATAATTATTTTCTTTTTATAGTTAACAGAAAACCGGAGTGTCCAGTGTGCGCATAGTGCGGAAAGTAAAGCAACTAACAAAATGCGCCTCCCTTTACTTCGCAGACATGTATATCCCGGTTTTCTGTTAACTTGTACAGCTATGCTAGGCATACATTACATTTTGTTTATTATGCCTAGACCGCTATATAACTGCGCTCCACGCTTTTAAATTAATTACCCATTTAAAGACCAAATGTTTTATAGCTGCACAAGTTAAAGGGACGCACTGTTTGCTTTTTTACTTTTCTGTTAACTATAAAAGGAAAATAATTATTTCATTTATTTCTAACTTTTTAGTGCGCTACTCATAAAAGGGAATTTTATAGTTTTTTAGTAAATTAAGTTTGTAACATACAGGAGGTCCCAAAAATAATTTTTCCTTTTCGACCTTACAAGAAAAGAACCTATATCTTCACAAAAAGTTCTACATTGTAAAGAAAGAGCATGGTTATTTAATAACGTGATGTAGGACAATATAGGGTGGCTCAAAAAACTGAAAGTCAAGATTTAAATTGTAATTTTTTTAGCCACCCTATATTCCCTAGACAATATTTTTGAATAACCATGCTCTTTTTTCTCAATATAGAACTTTTTATGAAGATATACTTTTTTTGTAAAGGCGATATTAAAAAATTAATTGTATTCTCGGGACCTAATGCATGTTCCAAACCTAATTCACTAACATAAATAAATTAACTCTAGTACATTCGCATTGGCAGTTAACCTTTAAACAACGATTTTATGTCTCTTTAACTCCACGTGTATTAGGGCTTCAACATTTTTTAACCCACCCTGTATGTATTAGATCAAATTTTTGAGTGGCAATGCTATTTTCTCACGATGTAGAACTTTTTATATAGAGACACTTTTTTTCGTAAAATTAATAATAAAAATTTTCCATTGCGAAGAACGCTGTATATTTAACATATTATTGTATTGTCACCGGAATTGCATTATTTTGCAAATTTTTAAATCGATGCGACAATTAGAAGTGGGTGAAAAGTGAGTTGTAAGATTTCATTACAGTGTTAAGAAGTTACAGGTCAAGTTAATATAAGCGTGTTAATAATTTTTTTTTTTCAAAAAAATGAACCGACTTCATCAAAGAAAAAGCACTAGAAAGTATGAAATGATATTTTTACGTATTTATAACTGTGGTTGATGGGAAACTTAATTTTGTTCAAAGTTTGGTAACTTGTACACCGAAGTTCTAAACTTTTAAGTCGGCGCAGTTTCACAGTTTAAGGATCCGTAATGATAATTCAAAAACAATTAATGAGTGGCGCTTACTCTAAAGTTTAGAATTTTGTGTACAAATTACTTAAAATCGAACGCAATTGGGCTGATCATTAGGCTCAGTAATAAATAACTAAAAATATTACTCTTTATTAACAATTTATTAATGTCTTTGCGGACGATACGACAATTCTTTGGCATAATAAAGATACAAATATTTTAGAGCAAAATATAAATAATGATTTAATTACGATTAAAAAGTGGTGTGACGCTAATTATCTGTCGCTTAATGTGTCTAAAACCAATATTATAAGTTTTAAATGACAAATCAATAATATTCTTCTCGATAATAATGCTCTTAACCCGTCGCAAGGAAATACATTTTTGGGTCTCTTGATTGACTAAAAATTAAAATTTGAACACCACATTTTGAACCTAAACAAAAAGATATCCAGTGGTTGCCTTGCTGTAAGAATTGTGGCTAAAGAACTGACATTTTCCATGAGTCGCGATGTCTATTTTCTTTGATTGAGTCACATTTGAGATACGGTATCTGTTTCTGGGGAACATGCTCTAATTACCTTTTTAATTCAGTTTTCTTCATACAGAAAAGAGCCATAAGGTTTATGTGTAGGGCGGGTTTTCGTGAATCTTGCCGGCCACTCTTTTTAAGACACAAAATTTTGACTTTAGCTTGTTTATTTATACTTGAAACTGTATGTCTTATTAAAAAGAAGTTAGGCTATAGAGTACCGGTTTACACTTTTACGAAATACACATACAGTTGTCCTACCCATCCCTACCACATCGCTAACCAGAAATGCAATTTTTTATAATGGAGAAAAGCTTTTTAATTCCCTACCTGACAACATAAGACAAATAAATTGTCATAAAAAGTTTAAGAGGAAGGTCCAAAATTTTTTAGTTGCAAAAGTCTATTACACCGTTGATGAATTTTATAGGGATAGCGTTAATTAACTTTAGATATTTTTTTTTTGTTTTCTTTTGTTTGTAAAATTTTTAATTTTTTGTTTTTACTATTTCTTATGATTTTAAATCTATATTTCAGTACCTTAAAAATATTATTTACAGAAAGCCCTTATTGTCCTGCCACTACTGGTACTTTTTATTTTGTTATATATAGGTAGACATATTTATTTATACCGGTTGACATTTTTGGTAGTGTTTTTTCTTAAATGTTATATTTTTCATTTGATATTTTATTAGTAGAATCGTTTATAGTAATCATTAAATAATTCTTTTTACGTAGTAGTAAGTATAACAGGCTTTGTCAATAAAAAATTGCAGTTTTGTGAATGACAATAAAGCTATGTTTGTGTTTGAGTAATGTATTATCATTAAGGACTCCTATTAAACTTTAATATTGCGCCGACGTCAAAGTTTAGAACTTCGGTGTACAAGTTACTTAACTTTCAACAAAATTAAGTTAACCATCAACCACAGTTACAAATTCGTAAAAATATTATTTCATACTTTCTAGTGCTTTTTCTTTTGTGAAGTCGGTTAATTTTTATGGAAAAAAAATTATTTCTTTCTTTGTAGTTCACCTATTCTCCCTCCCCCTTCATCTTATTGCCCCCAATTTCAATTTTTAATGTCCATGTAATATTGGATATTCAGACCTCAGTTACCCCGAACATGACATAGTTAACATTTTTAAAGAATTTTCCACGCGCTTCTTTTGCCGCCCTCCCCCGCCGTAATTTTTTTACATCCGTTACATAAACTTAGCTTTTCTGACCTCAATAAGCCCTCACCCACTAGTTAACATTTTTGGAGAAATTGGCAGTCGCTTCTCCTTATCCCCCCCCCCCCGCCGTCAATTTTCTAAATATCTGGGACACAAAATTAAATTTTTTGGCATCAATAACCCCGAAAATGACAAGTGAGGTGACATTTTTTTAGAAATTGTCAATCCCTCATTTTTACCCCCCTCCCGCTAATTTTTTAACATCTGTTAGACAAAATTAGATTTTCTGACCTTAGTAACCCCGAAAATGACAAAATAGTTAACATTTTTGTACAATTTCCCAGGTTCTTCTTTTTATCCCCTCCCCCACCAGTATTTTTTTTTAACATCTGTTAGACAAAATAAGATTTTATGCTCTCATTTACCTCGAAAATGAGATATTAATCAACATTTTCGGAAAAATTGTAAGCAGCTTCGGTTTTACCCGTCTCACCCCCGCCTGTTTATTATTTTTTTAAAGTCAAACACCTACAGGACCACCTGACCATCATGCTTAACACAGCAGAGAAAAAATTATTGAAATCGGTGCTGCCATTGCGAAGTACACACGCAAAAATTATTGATTTCAAAAATTTATTTTTTAGCTTTTCGCAGTTCTTTAGGTTTCCGCTCACTTCAGCAAAAGAACCGTTGAAATGGGACCATTCGGGAGAACTCATCTGCAAAACGAAAAAAAATATCGAAATCGGTCAATCCGTTCAAGAATTATGCACGAACATACTTAAAAAAATACATACGGGCCGAATTGATAACATCCTTTAGTGAAATCGGTTAAAAATACATATAATTATATTATTTGTTGATTTATCTAAAACTATCCAATAAAAACTACAAATTACTCACCTGATTTACTGCTAGTGGCTAATTCTAATAATAATTTTGTTCGGTTGTTCAATTTTAATCACATAAGAAACAACTTTACCGCTTAAACAAGTCACCTGTTATTAACACTTATGCAAATAACCTCGTGTCACAGTGTTTTCGCGCCCAACAAAGGCATATCATAAACTTCGAAAGTGGCAACATCGCTTGGTTTACTAACGTCGGTAGACAATACTATTTGTATTTTGGATGGGCTCGAAAAGTGGGCAGTACGTGCGGATTGAATGACGTATATTAAACATACCAAAATTGTATTTTTGTTCTTTTGTTACCCCTCGAATGTTGCCTCTTTTTCTAAAAGGACGTAAGTACTTTATCCACCTTTTACACTCCCCCAACCCTAATAGAACTGGTGGGTTTGAGGTTGTCTGTAAGACATATCGGGTCTGATAAAGCCGTTTGGATCTGTATATATATATATATATATATATATATATATATATATATATATATATATATATATATATATATATATATATATATATATATATAAACTAGTAAATATTGGGGTATGCAGCAAATGAAAGTGTACTCTTTAAAGTTTAGTCCGAGCTTTCGGAAATTTTTATTTCCATCATCAGGGAATCTACAATTAATAGTTAAATGGGAGTGTGTTACATTAAACGAGCTTAAAGTAACTTACAACTTTGTTGAGGTTGGTCATCAAGATATCAATTGTAGAACTGAACATTGTCAAGACAAAAAGCCGTAATTTGGGTCCAAATCATTAAAACAAGTTAAAATTAATTTTTACAGAACACACAAACACTGATAAAATTGCTTAATTGTTAGGAAAAAAGGCATTAGTTATATAAAATATTGTTTGAGTTTAATCTTAGGTTTCATTTTGAATACTGTCAATGACAGGAGAAAATAATTTTTTTTATTCTTAACATTTTTGTAGGGTTAGGGACTAAATGTGTATAGTGGTTACACGAATTCAAGTTTTAGTGTGCAGTATCGTGATACCCGAGCAATAGCAAAGTTAAACCAAAGAAAAAATGGTACCATTCATATTAGAGGGTGGTTTATTATCTAGGAAAAGAAGATAAGAGTAGATTGAACTTAAATGATTAATATCTGTTTTTTTATTAATGCAGTTAGGCTGTTGTGAAATAAAGGCCATCTCCAGAAAAAGCCTCCTGGTGTAGTTAGGTTCTGAGATTAAAATTTTTGTGGAATTGTAGTCCATGTTGTGATTAAATTTATTTGCATGTTCTGCTAAGGCGCATCTTTCTGGGTGAAGTCTACAGTCACTCCTGTGCGAAACAATGCGGTTAGAGATAGGTCTTGAAGTTTGACCAATGTATATTTTATCGCAGTCCGCACAAGGTATACTGTAGACCACATCAGACCTAGCTGTTAAAGGGGTTTTATCTTTGAGTTTAGAGTATACAGAGCGAATTGTAAGAACTGATTTGTTTGCAATTTTTATATCTTTAATGTGACTAAAAATCCTAGTCAGGCCGGGAGTGACCTCTCTAATGAAGGGTAAAGTTGCGAAAATAATTTTTCTTTCTGGGTTCGTCCCAACAACACTACTTACATGATTCCTATTAGGAGTATTAGTGTTAGTCAATGTATTGGACGAACTGAACAGTATCTTTTTTATTAAGGTTGGTGGGTAGGAGTTATCTGTAAAAAGTGTTAATAGGATGTCTAGATTCTTTTTGTGGAAGGATGGGTCTGAGATTTTCAAAACTCTGTTCTTCATTTGTTTTATTAAATTGACTTTTGTAGAGAATTTATGGTATGATAAATAGTTCAGGTACCTGCCTGAACTGCAAGGTTTCCTGTACCAGTCAATAATGATTTTATTCTCTGGAGAACGTATAAACTTGGTGTCCAGGAACGGGATAGCTTGTTCTTCATTCTCTGTTTCTATAGTGAATTGTATGTACGGATCATAACTGTTAATAGTTTCTACTATCTCATGAATACCATCCTGAGGTAAGGATAAAATGATATCATCTACATATTTTTTTATGAAGTGAAGATTGAAGGATAGGACAGGGATGACAGTGTCCAGCAGGTCGTCCATAACATAGGCTGCTAGAATAGGAGAAATAGAGGCACCCATCGGTGTGCCAAAAGTCTGTTTGTAATGTTTGTTATTAAAAGAGAAATATGTGTTTTCAAAAAGGAAGGTTATCAATTCCATAAAGGATTCTTTATTTATATTACAGTGAGTGCTGATACGGTCCCAGTTTTAATGGATGGCTCTGTGAGCAGCATTTAAGTAAACGTTACTAAAAAGAGATATCACATCCAGACTAGCCAGGACATAATTGTTAGGTAATATCATGTTATTGAATCTTTGTGTGACTTCAAACGAGTCTTTTGTGTAATATTCATTATTATAGTCATAAGCTTTAGTTAGAATGTCTGTGACAAAAGATGCAATTAGCTCTGTAGGTGCTCCAATAGAGGCTACTATAGGCCTTACTGATAGAGTAGGTTTGTGTATTTTAGGGAGAGCATAAAATTTTGGGGATATACCTTTATAGCCAGTAAGTTGCTTTTTTTGAACTTGTTAGTGGTTTTTAGTCTTTTAACCATATCATTGCATTTTCTCTGTACGGACAACGTGGGGTCACTTGGTAGTTGAACATATGAAGTGCTAGTGACTATTAAGTCCTCAGTTAGTTGTAAGTAGTGTTCTTTGTTCATGATGACTGTCACGTTGCCCTTATCAGAATTTGTTACAATAATGTTGGGGTTGCTTTTTAGAAATTTTTGAGTTTTATTGTATAAATTATGAAAGAATGAATTATTAATTTTGTTATTGTGGATATAATTAGTAATTAAGTTAGTAGCTCTAGATATTGTGATATTTTTTAGTGAGATGTCCTCTATGTTAGATGTGATATAATCCACGTCCGCCAAAACACTTTTGATGGAGATGTCCCTATTTATTATGGGTTCAATGCAAAATTTTGGACCAAGTGATAAGAACTGTAATACATCATCTGGTATTACTGTTTCTGTAAGATTTTTTATCCAATTAGGTTTGGTTTTGAGTTTTTTTATTGATTCTTCATTCTTTAATTTGTTTAGTTAATGTTATTGAATTTAGTTTTATGAAATAATCTATTGTAATGTCTTAGTTGTTTACCTGAGAAATTATTGAAAATTAATTCATTAGTATGTGTAATTATTTCTACTTTAAGAGTTTGGAGAGACGTTTCTAATTTATTAATAACTTTGTGATTGCTCGCAATCTCAATACTTATCAATCTATTCCCTAACCTTCGGACATATTCAGTAATGTTTGAGTGTGCATCTTGTCGGAGTAGAAGTTCTTCAGTAGGTTTAGTCGTGGATGTAATGTGTTGTGGGAGGATGCCTAAACTTCTGCATTTGAGTAAGAAAGACCTTCGGTTGTACTCCTTGGCAAGTTTCATTTTGGTTTTGGACCACAGCTTCAGTGTTTGTGTGTTCTGTAAAAATTAATTTTAACTTGTTTTAATGATTTGGACCCAAATTACGGCTTTTTGTCTTGACAATGTTCAGTTCTACAATTGATATCTTGATGACCAACCTCAACAAAGTTGTAAGTTACTTTAAGCTCGTTTAATGTAACACACTCCCATTTAACTATTAATTGTAGATTCCCTGATGATGGAAATAAAAATTTCCGAAAGCTCGGACTAAACTTTAAGGAGTACACTTTCATTTGCTGCATACCCCAATATTTACTAGTTTACTCCTTAACTAGTCAGCAACGACTACCCTTCTCTCTCTCTCTCTATATATATATATATATATATATATATATATATATATATATATATATATATATATATATATATATATATATATAACACAAATCTTCTTTTTAAAAAACTTTATTTCTTCGTTACATCAAACAAACAAACAAATAACTTTTAATTTTTACTTTAACAAATATCGAATTTCAAATGGACATAGTAACGGTCTAAAATGAGTATTAACTGATGTTGAAAGTATACTTGGGTTTTTATATACATTTTAGTGCTGAGGTTGGGTTTGCTTCAGTGATTCAGTACCTTCGACTCGTGAGCATTGCGAAACGAGGATTCCGATTACAATGCATTCTTAGAGGTGTTGCAATATGACCGCTATAACCCGTGAGACTGAAGATCAACCACGGCGTGTAGCAAAAATATGGAAACCTCGAAATATCTTGAAAACCGTTCATCCGATTTTTATGAAATTTTGTACACTTAGGTACGAAATTAAGCCCGATCCAATGGTGAGTTCCGCATTGTTGTCAAGTTTACCGTTTTCCTGAAATCTACAGGATTTTTTTTAAAGGGAACTCTATATTTTATTCGATTTTCGAATTCAGCTTAAAATTCTGAATACTTCTTATTGGGAACATTTTATTCTAAATTTAACAGTTTTTGAGAAAATGTAAGTCAAAAATCGTTATTTTATTGTAGTTTACCTTAAAATACCTGTACACGAAAGTTTACCTGAAATGTCTGACAATCGGTGGTGTGATGCTAACCTCCGTTGAGCCAACGGACCCGTTGACGCAGGTTGCTACGATTTAGTTGCAATTTAAAAAAAATTATCAAAATTACTTTCCATTTTCTTAATTTTACGGTACGCTATTGGTCCGATAGTTTTTCGGAGCATCTATGATGTGAACTTTAAAACAATTGCCATAAATAATGATAAGCGCTTCCGTTAAACTTGTCCGTTGACTTCAACTTAACGGAGATTCTCAACGGAGTGTCTGTGGATCCCGTTGAAACTTAAAGGGAGTAGGGGATTTGATGGCAAAGTGAATTACCTCAGCTGTACCTGCATCATGTTTTCTTCTTTACCAACCAATTTTGACTAATGATAGCGACCGGATTACTTGCTCTTTTAGGGTGGTAAAAGCGGAAACAATATTTTAATAGTGTTGTGAAACAAGTCACAACAAAGAACCTCTTATTCTGCTAGAATAATATTTTTCTATTTTTTGTTCAAAGTTATTTTCATTCATTGGTTAATACCATAAAGCAGAAACATAATCCTTAAAGAAATTTATTTTTCATTAATCGTCTGTTGTCATGACGACGCAGTGACGCTGCTCTCTTGATTGGTTGACGATAGGCGTGCGTCTTACCCCTAGCGCTTTGGCTAGAGGTGGTTCTGTTTACAGGAGTTAGTTTCTTCCAAGAGTTGTTGCGAAGAGCTCGTGTGCGGCAATTGCCCCGATCAAACGTCTTTTACGACAAAATATTCTAACAGTTAGTTACAAAGTATTCTGATGTGCGGCGAATTGCCCCATTCTTTCTAATCCAAAAATGTCTTCAAAGTTTCTGAATTCTTAGTGTGCGGCGATTATTGCCCAACAGATTGCAATTAGCATTCTTTATCTCTTGCTAGTATACCTACCAGTAAAACTTATCTTTCAATAATAAAGAAAATTTAGTAATTGTACAGTGTTAAATCTGAGTGTAAAAGTAACGTGTAAATTCCCGTGCTTGAATGGGACAGTACATATTACCAAACGAAAATAGACTTGAGCTATTCAATGAAGTGTTAAGTAAGTTATTCAATAAAGTATAAATAGAAGTTAATACTCATTAACATTAAAGTGTTGAATAAAGAAAGGAAAATTAAAATTAGCGTTTTTCTACCTGCAAAGAAAATAAAACGATTTGACAGACATCTCAAAAATCCAAGTCCACGAGAAATTCGCATCAAATAACGTTAACCATCACGCCATTTTTTAAACTTGCTTGTCTTCCCTTATGGGGGCATACAAAATCATTTGTTTTGACTCAGCGCAAGATAACTAAAGAAATTCGATAATAATATTGAACTGGGAAGTCATAATTTAGGATTAATTACTCTTTTTGTCGACGTTTCAAATTTTAACTAAACTATGTTTGTTATATTCTACATAAATTAAATGTTTATGGCGGTTGCTGTTATTCATTTATTTTGGTCTTTATTAACAAAAAAAAGGATTTAAAACTGCAAATTTTCGCATGAATTTCGAAACTTGTAAAACGTGATCCCATTGGCTGTGTCGTCAAAACTGATCTTGTGACTCATCATGAGTATGTGGCGAATTCCAGTCTTGGAGAGTCATCGACAACTCAATAAAAATGGTATTTAATGCGTAACTCATCCAATGAAATATCCCGGCACTTAAAGTAGAAGGTTCCTAAAATCTTATTCATGTATACTGTCACGCTAGGGGTTGTTAAATTATGCTGCGGATTACCAAAAACACTTATATTGATATCAGGTACAAACACAATACACTTACGTAACTAGACTGGGTAGCGTAGGGGGCAGCTTCTAGCGGAGTACTCCGTCAGCCTAAAGGGCTGGCGCTATTCGTACTATTCGTGCGGCACCACAGTGACGCCTTCCTTTGCACCTCGCTGGTACGCTCTTTATATGAATCCCGCAAGAACAGTTTATACAAACAGTACAAACTAGTCAGGGTTCATAAAATAAAGGCGGGGCCAGCGATATGCAATTGCAGCACGTAGAGTGGTTTCCGAAATGTTAAATAAATAATATGAAAAATGTATAGAAATTTGGAAAAAATGATGAATATATCGGAAAATATGACATTTCCCCCGCGCCTGTAAAAGCTAGCCCCTAGCTTTAAAAATTTACATATTACATATCGACAAAATATCACACATTTGCAAAAAACAAATATACAAAAAGGGGGATAAACAAAATATACAATAAGCAAACATAAATACAATATTAATAAACAAACGATTGGGAGCTCGCAGACTCAGTACATTCCGTATTTATCAAGATGAAGTGAAGAATGGTAGAACTAGCTTAAATGAATGATACAAAATGGTTACTGTCCTGGTAGCCTGACTCACGTTAATTTACCCAAATTTTAAAAAGTTCTATTATTAGGGAGTTCCAACACGTTACTGATCGAATAGCCTACACACCGACAAAACCCGACACATCCTAGTCGCCACACTTCTCGTTGAGACGCAGCAGTCACGGTTCCTGCAGGCGCGGATCTAGGATTTTTCTGAGGGGGGGCGATTCCGAGATAACACAATAATAATTTTCGAAAAAATATTTTAATATTTATAACTTAGTAAAGTAAGTAATTTGTTAACAGTTTCACTTAAACACATCTCTACAAGGCATAACACACTATAATTCTTCGCGACTGCGCGACTCGTGTTGGTATAAAATTTCGGCAGCACTGCATACAACTGACATTTTATTAAAAAACATACTGAAGAAACCTAAAACTGAGCAAAACTGTCCGATAGCGTATTTCACAACTGATTTTATTATGCAATTTTTATTTCTGCACCTTTTACAGTCGATCTGGGTTAGCTTTTATTTCTTATTCTTAATTTACAACTTTTTTGGGAAGATAAGTAAACCTGGCAACACCGCAACACCGGACAGAAAATACTGAAGATAGTGTTGACAGGTGGAGAAATAATGGCAGCTAATGGGGAGTTAAAATGTAATTTTCGAAAGACAAAAGCAATTTTCTTAGCTGTTTTTGCCTAAATGTGTTGTTTTTTTGCTACCAAAAAAAATCAAAATTATAAGTTTACAGGCGTGTATAAGTGAAAGTGTCGAAATTTAAAGATATCCATAGAAAAAGCTAACCTAAAAGTTAATTTTTTTTTTGGAAAAACCATATGAGAGCGCCAAAAACTGATTTCAGATTCGTGTTCTACGACCCTATATTAGGGTCTGTGCAAAATTTCATCAAAAAATTCGGTGGTCCCATTAATCCGAATAATTACCAATTTAAATACGTCAACATGCATTATGCTAGACTTGCTTTCATATTTTTACCTTACCTTACCACCACCACCATCAGAATCATCAGATTTCCTACGTTTTATAAAATTATCTAACGTGCCTAATTTTCGTTTTCCCTTGCTTTTGAAACTCATCGCTATTTACCATGCGAAATGCATCAGTCACCAATCTAATATTTATCAATTAAAAAAAATTAAATCAGGACCACGCCACACAAACTAACTAAAACCAAAGAAAATAATAGCTTGCGTAGCTATTATTTTCTTTGCTAAAACTAAACCTACTACTTACAGACCCACAAACCCGATCGTACCCAATCCTATCGGCATTGGAACTTAGAACTGCAGCGAAAGACGAAATTTGGCCAATTTCGGTTGGGGTATGTGCCGAGTTCCCAAAGTGCCTCCGCATGCACATACGGAATTTTAGACGCTGCTGCGTCGCGTTTTATCGTTTCAATCACGGGACGGCTTCAGTAAGCTAGTTCTACTTTTATTATTAATTCAACATTAAAACATTTAATTATTATAGATGATTAATATTAATAAAACTAAAACAACGCCTTTAAAGTTGATGTAAGGGCGTTTGTTCAGGGGGGGGGGGGCGAAACCTCCTTCGCCCCCCCCCCCTAAATCCGCCACTGGGTTCCTGTGTCCTGGGGGTGGGATCGGCTAGTTTTGTTGCCGACTCCCAGTGCAGCAGGGGTCTCCCTCCTCCAAAGAGTTCGGCCACCCGAACTTTGGGTGTACCAAGCCGTGAGTGACGAGAACTTTGCTGGGCTGATCCTGAGGCTAGTTGAGGTCAACCAGCGCTGCAAGTTCCTCAGGTATGTACGTTGTACCAGTGTCACCACGGCTCGTTGTGCAGCAGTTCAGTCTTAGTGGGGGATAACCTGGTTGGCGAGACATGGCGGACCGTGCGTGGTTGATGCATGATGATGGCTTTGGGTTTTTGGTGTGTCTGTGGCTCTCGATCCAGGTCGTGTGGTCTCCCAATGGTACATGGAAAACAAAAAAAGACTACCGGCAGTTAAAAGGAAAAAACAGTTTATAAATAATGAGAAATAATGAAAACCTACATAATATTACGATGTTTAAGTAGAAGTAGACTTCTATTGGTGTCTAAGTATTACCTTTTTGGAGACAGAGAGACATAGGTCTCTAATTCATCAGGGAAAACAAAATTATACACATTTACATAGCAATTTAAAACCCAAATATAGCGTAATCACGATTGGAAATATTTACCATATTTACCATCCTATTTATTCATCAATAAAGTCACATAAACTTCAAATACTACTTGCATAAAACTCTTAATATTTCACATAGGCAGACATTCAACCTTATATGGGGGTCGTCTTCCATGTCTCCCTACTCTCATTATATATGACTGTTAGTCATTTAAATAAATAATCATATACGTAACACATAATACCATCAAATAGGCGGACATTCAACTCCGTGTTGAAAGTCATCTTCCATGTCCCCCTATTTGGAAAACATATGACTTTTAGTCATATGAACAAATAAACACATAATTACAAAATGCATGTGGTAAGCATTATTGTGCACTATATTTAAATTCACTTAATAATAATAATCGACTTTAAAGAAGTTGGATTTAAAAGAAAAAAAATTCTGACCCTGATTTATTTTTCAATGTCTCAGTCATGAAATATACCCTTGTTGTTGTTTAAGTTATTTTTATTAGACACCGTATAATTAGAATTTAACAAAACTGCCTGGGTGAATGGTAAATACGTGTTGTTTACATTGACAAGTTTACATTTTTGCTGTATTGCTGATATAAGAAAATTAAATAAAAATAATAGACTGTCTACCTTTACCTTCATGGTTTATTTATATTACTGAACTTGATAAAATTTATACGTGATGATTTGTTTGTTTATTGTAAACGCAAAAAATAAAAAAATTGTATTCTAAATGATTAATGACTTAAAGGCTGTAGAAATTATGATATCATGTTTCGTCTAGTTTGGAAAGGGAGCAGGATAGGCTTGTGCCACTGGGTAATGCTAAGTTTCTTGTTGGTATTTCTATAATGAATTTCTGTGTAGAGTCGTCGGTCTGTCTGGGACTGGAGTTTGCTTTATCGGTTTTGGACTTTTTGCATGTCAGCCATAATAATAGGTACCTTGTGAATATATAAATTACAAACAGTGCAAAGGCCGCAATCAATGTACCTAAGAAAATGTCGTGCTGTATAAGGTCATTTTCCCCTCGTACGGGGTTAATAAAATCAGGGATTACCGTAAAAGCATTGGGATTTTTAAAGAAAACCATTGCCAGTAATACAGATAAGGTAATGTTCCAGATTAAAAACATTGTTCCGCTAGTAATGTTGTGTGTAATTGGTAATATATATTTAATATGATTTTGTATGGTGTCCGTGATTTCTTGGACTTGATCTTTAGTGGTGGTTATATTTAGGTGGGGAATTGTAAGAGTCAAATTGGGATTTAGAGATTCCTGTAGATCAAGAAATTGGGGAGCGTTTGGGTATTTTGGATTAAGGACGAATGATTTTAGGTTGGTCCATGCTGCGGGGAGGATGTGAATAGTGGATGCCTCTATAAGTGGACGTTCCTTACATGGAAATCTTTTTGGGATTAGTATCTCTCCTTCTGCGAACAACTCGCAATTGCAGGGGACGGATACTTTATTGCTCCAGGGAATGTATAGGATTTCTGCGGAATTGTTATTATAGTATTAGGGCAAACAATTTTTGAATCTGTCTTGGGGTGTGTTACAATGTATACTTCTTGTGTTATCCGATATTAGCGTTGTGTCGGATTTGTGACACTGCATAGGGCAGTGGTAATTTAGTTCTATTACTGACGCACCTTTAAAAAGCTTCTTTGCGCAGTTAGGTCCCTGCAATGAATCTGCAGAAAAACGTGGTATGTAACAGAGTCTATCATCAAAGGGTTCGCAATGTCTAAGGCCCGAGCCAGATATTTGGCGGATATCTGAGAGTTGATGATTTTCCTGATATGATACTGCCAAATATAAAGCTTGGTGTTGGATAGTACATGTTTGGTTATTCCAAGAAAATGGTATAGTAATTAGTTCAAATAGTTCCCAATTATTCGATTTTTGCGTTATAGGGACTCTAATGTCTATGAAAATTTTATTTGCCGAAAATGTGCAATCGCAGATACTTAGTTGATAGTAGTTAGAAATTTTTTGTAAAGGTATAGCGAGACTTTTCCCGTAGGCATCTATTTCTTTGTTTAAATTTCGAAGATCGTGAGTAAGGACTTCGGGGCCTAAAATTGATATGGGTATGCGGTGCTGCATGCACGAATTTAGGATACCTTGTCTTTTAATTGCCCTAGTCGTTTTTACTTGCCGGTTTAAAGTTCTAAATTGTCGTTTTAGGATTGAAATTATATCAGCGTTGAGGTGGTTTTCCTCTTTGGTCACAGAATTTTTGAGCTCATTTGCATATGCTTCTACTCTACGTAAGTGTTTTTCTGTAGTGTTGAAAGCCTTGCTTACTGAATTTTCATATTCAAGGAATTTTTCGGACCTTTGAGAGATAGTTGTTAGTGTTTTAGATAATGCCTTGTTTAGATTTAGTACTTGTTCTTGAAGATTGCTTTCGTCCATGACTAGTGTGTCTAATTTGTGTTGGGTGGCTACCCCACAACACCAAGATAACCCTTCTCCCAAAAAATCTAGAGCGCGTTTTTGCCTGAAGTTTTCCGAAAGTTTCGAGTATTTTTTAAGGTATTTCGTGTTCCAGTTTTGCTCAAGTGAGTGAAATTCTTTATCGAAAGCATCTTCAAGGTTATTAAGAATATTTTGAAAGTAACAATGAGATTCGCTATTATTACACGGGTCGCTTAGTTTTTTGTCTGGGCTTACTTCCTCGGCTTCATACCATTTAACTTCGTACGTCAATGGTATGGTTGCTTCATAGGTTACCGTTCAAGGAAGTGGTCGCCAAAATGCTCCTGCTGAAAGTTCCAATCCTTGTGCGGTGGCATGGTGTAAAAATATGATGATGATAAGCATCCTATAATATATAGAAAGAATATTATGATTAATATTAGGAGATAAGACTGAATTGTTATCGACTCTATAGTAGGGTACAAATTGCTATAATAATATCTTTATATGTGCAAAAATACATATATGTATATATTAGTAATAGTATATATATATTAAAAAAAAATGTAACAAAATAATAGTTTAAGCTATGTACATATAATTTATTTTAGGTATCCTCTTTAGGCGGAGTGACCTCTGGGGTCCATGGATCGTTATAAGGTAGAATACGGCTGACGTGGATTACCTCTTTTTTACACGTCTGAGAAGGGCCTTTGCGGACTTCATAATTTACCTCGCTCATTTTCTTGGTAATGAAGTATGGTCCAAACCATCTTAAAAGTAGTTTTTCGCTTCTGCCTACTTTCCTGACTGGGGTGAACACTTTGAGTTTGTCCCCTTCTTGAAATTCTAAGTGTCTGTGCTTGTCATCGTAGCATTGTTTGTCTAGGCGCTGCCTTCGAACGATGTTATCCACAGCTTCGCTTCTAGCTGCCAACGCAATTTCTCGTAATTTAAAGCTATTTGTCGCGATATTTGTCTCCATTAGGTTTGCTTCTGTGGGCAAGATTGGTTCACGCCCATAGACTAACATGAAGGGCGAAAATTTAGTAGTTTCTTGTCTGGCGGTGCTATAGGCGAAAGTGACTAGTGGGAGTGCTACATCCCAATCTGTCTGATTTGTATTAGTGTAGATTGATAGCATATCGGCTAAAGTTTTGTTAAATCTTTCAGTTAGTCCGTTGCATGCTGGGTGATAGGCAGTTGTATACTGATTAACTGTTACCATACTTTTTGCAAGTTCTTGGACTAACTCTGAACGAAATGTTTGGCCTCGGTCACTTAATAGGTACCTGGGTGCGCCATGACGTGCGATAATGTTTTCTAGGATGAATTTCGCCACAGGCTCTGCTTTTCCAGAAGATAAGGCCTTTGTTTCAGCCCACCGTGTAGCATAATCTGTAGCTACTACGATAACAGTCTTTCCTGACTTACTCCTTCTGAATGGTCCTAGGATGTCTATGCCAACTCTCTGAAAGGGTGTACTTACCGGGATAGGTTGTAGAAGCCCAACTGGTCGTCTATATTCTTGCCCATTTCTAGCTTGGCAGTCAACACATCCTTTGACAAACTTTTCTACGTCTTTTTGTAGACCTGTCCAGTAACACCTGTTTTTGATTTTATGTAGAGTTTTGGTTATACCTAAATGTCCTGAAAGGGGCTCACAGTGGTGGTTAAAAAGAATTTCTTGAATTAAATGTTTTGGGATTACAAGTAAGTTTTCAGATCCTTCTGGTGAGGGGTTGACTTTGTATAAAGAACCATCTATGATGCGGAAATTTTTAGCTCTTCGTCTCAGGCCTAAAGGAAGTGATCCGTCGCCCGGATCTGTAACGGCTTTTATTACATTTGCAATTTCATTATCCGCGGCTTGCTCCGAAACGATAGCTGAGGGTTGCAGCAAAAATGTAGGAATTTCGTCAACATCTTGGCTTGTTTCTGCGCTAAGGACAGGATTTCTAGATAGGCAGTCCGCGTCTTTGTGAGACGATCCGCTTTTATGAACTATAGTGTAGTCGTATTCTGAAAGTTTTAGTGACCACCTTGCAAGGCCTTTTGCTGGATCCTTTAGGGAGCGGATCCAGCAAAGGGCATGGTGATCGGTGACAATTTTTACTGGTCGTCCATATATTAAATGTCTAAGATATCCTAGTGACCAAATAGCCGCTAATCCCTCCAATTCCGTGATTCCGTAGTTTGTTTCAGCTTTCGATAAGCTGCGGCTTATGTAGGCTATTGGGTGTGCCTTTCCATCATTTTCTTCTTGTAGTAAGACGGCACCTATTCCGATTCTGGAAGCATCTACTCGTAGTTCGCCTCCTTTGTTTGGGTTAAAGTGTGATAGGACAGGGGCTGTAAGAAGTTTTTCCTTTAATACGTCAAATGATTGTTGTTGCGTTGGTCCCCAGGTAAATTTGCTGTCTTTGGTTGTTTCATGTAATGGTCGAGCTAAGAGAGAAAATTTTTTTATGAACTTTCTATAATAGTTACGCAGCCCTAAAAAACTTTGAATGGACTTGATGTCGTGTGGCATTGGAAAGTTCTTTATAGCAAGAAGTTTGTCTTCGTCTGGTGATATTCCGTTTTCGTTAACAATGTGTCGTAAGACTTTGACCTCTGATTTTGCGAAGTTACATTTGCTCGGCTTAAGGGTGAGGCCTGCTTCTCGTAGTCTTTCGAAAACTTTTCGTAGTTTTTCTATATGCTCTTCTTTGGTTCTGGAAAATACTAAAATGTCGTAGAGATAAAATACCACGTCTTTCCATTTCATTCCCTGAAATACCCTGTCAGCTAGTGCCTGGAACGTGGCTGGTGCATTACATAATCCGAAACTGAGGACATTGAATTCGTAGGATCCGTGACCTTGTGCCTCAAAGGCCGTATATTGCTCAGAGTCTTCTTCCACTCTTACTTGAAAATAGCCACTGAACATATCCAAACAACTGAAGTATTTGGCTTTTCCAAAATATGTAAGTATATCGCCAATGTTGGGAATGGGATAACTGGATTTGCGGGTGACACCATTAACTTTTCTGTAATCTACACAAAATCTCACTGTACCATCTTTCTTTTTGACGAGTACTATAGGACTGGCCCATGGAGAATGACAGGGCCGTATTATATCGTTGCTCAACATTTCTTGTATCTGTTCGTCTATTATTTCCCGTTCTTTTTGGGACACTCTGTAAGGACGGCACTTTATAGGTTGAGCGTCACCGACGTCCATTTTATGTTCGACGAGGCTGGTTAAGCCCATTTTATGTGTCGATTTTGAGAATACGTCTGAGAATTCTTGAAGTAGGTGTTCCAGTTTTTCTTTAAAGTCTGGGTCGTCAAGGTGGCCTAAATCGTGGGCTTCGAGGGTGACTTCATCCTCATCGTTCTGGTCCAGGTATAGAATAATGCTGGGATGCGGTGTTGCTACCTTTTCTATGGTTTGGATGAAACCAATGGATTGTCCCTTATACAATCGTACTGGGTAGGAGCCCTTGTTCATTATTGTCATATTTATTTCACTTTGGTGAACTGATATTTTCACCACTAGTAATTTATTTGCAATAAAAAAGTTTTCGTTTTCGAAAAAATCGTACTCCGTAAGGGGCTCTTTTTCATTATTACAGCTTGTAGAGATGACGGAAATTTTGCCTGGCTTTATGATTACGTCGTTTCGCAAGAGTACTTTCTCTGACGTATTTATGACGTGTTCTGTCAGCAGGTCTTGAGTGTTTGGTTCTGTATTCTCTTCAGTTTTTTTCTGCTACTATCACCATTTTTGGCTGATTGTTAAAGTTACATTCCTGTTCGGGCACTGCTGAAAGCAATGCTATTTTCTCGAGGGCTGCAATGGTTTCTTTTTGATTAGTCCGTAGACTGTCAGTGCTCGTGTGTGCAGGTACGCTTATCTTCGCTTTTTGACGTTCTTGGCAAAGTTC
The DNA here is from genome assembly GCA_963971165.1 of Philopedon plagiatum. Taxonomy (NCBI): domain Eukaryota; kingdom Metazoa; phylum Arthropoda; class Insecta; order Coleoptera; family Curculionidae; genus Philopedon; species Philopedon plagiatum. The sequence goes on from OZ020191.1 coordinate 64,165,458, forward strand.
CTGTAAATGATATTTGATATTTTTTAGGGCTTCTTTTTTATAGCTTTCGTAGAGTTGTGCCTTGGAAAGTGTTGTGGGACACGTTTCCGGTGCGGGCGGTCCTGTGAAAAGGTTTGTGGAACTTACATTTGTTCTTTCTGATTTGATTGGTATATTGTATTTTATGTGTTTGTGGATCAACTCGATTGACCTTGACCTGAGACAGATTGCTGCTAAATGCTGCTCTAAAAATTCTAGGCCTAATATTAGAGGGAAGGGGAGTCTTTCAATTACTAGTGCTTTGCATGGGGTAGAGAAATCTGAAAGGTCTAGCTGAAGACAAGTATTTCCCAAGACGGGTACTTTATGTCCTCCAGCTGCTAAAAGATGAGTATTGTGTTTATTTTGGAAGCCTGAAATAAAACTTTTTTTCACAATATTCATTTGGGATCCTGTGTCAATTACTGCTCTAATTTCTCTGCCGTTAATAGACACTGTAACTGTTAATAGTTCTTTCCGCTGTTTAGAAGCTTCAGAACCCTCTTGCGTGGAGAGGACGACGTCGGGGTTCAGAAACGGCGTCCTGTGTCGTTTGGGTTTCTATTAAACATAGTACTTTGGCACGCTGAAGCTGTATGTCCTACTTTGTTACAGTTGTAACACCTAGGGCGTCCATCGTGGTTCCTTGTATTTGGAATGTATGACGTATTTCTTTGTGTCCGAGGTGGGTTTTGCCTAGGAGAGCTATTGTAATTTAGGTTTGGGTTTCTTTGATAGTCCCTATTATTCCAATGGCTTTGATAATTGGGTTGGTTTTGAGGGTAGTATCGTCTTGCGTTTGAATAGTTTTTCCCTTGTTGGTGTGAATAATTATTTCTGTTTTGGCGATAATTATTATTTTGATGGCTGGAGGGACCTCCAAAATTGTTGTTTCCCTGGTTGCAGCAGTGTCCGGTACAGGACCCATTCACTTGCGGAAATGTCGTATTGCGATTGGAGACGCCGTCGTCATCATCGAGCTTATCTATTACCTTTTTAAGTTGTATCCAGTCCATTTGGTCATCCGAGATAAGACGGTAATGTGTACGCAAGTCGTCTCTCAAGCCGTTTTCGAAAAATTTTGTAAACCCTTCCACGTCACAGTTTGGGTCATATTCTCCATAGGTGTTTAAAAGATCGAAGTAGTAAGATCTTATCGATTCTTTAGGTTGCTGTTTCCTGGAACAGAGCACTTTTTCTAGTGCTCCTTTTGTTTTACGTTTTCCGAATTCCCTAAGGAAGTCCTCTTTGATGTCTGTCCATTTTTTATCTGCATTACTCTGGTCGCTTTTGTGCCTTGTTATCCATTGATGGGCCGCACCTTCTAAAAATGACTCCATATATGACATTTTCAGTGCGTCAGTCCATCCGTTAGCAGCGCTAGTTCTTTCGTATTGCTTTAGAAATGATGAGGCGTTGCTGGTGCAAGGATTGAACGTTGAAGGGCATACAAAGTTGGGCACTGCAGGAGACTTTGGGGCGGCTAAACTGTCGGCAAATGTCGTATCTGCCATCGTGGTTGCTTCTTGTTGAGGAGGTTCGGGGTTCGGATTGTCAAACACTTCGTCGTCCGTGCTATCCTCGGAGGATGGGTCGTGATTAGCGTTGTCTGATATTGGGGGTGTTTGATTCGTGGGTTCTGTACAACCCTCTAATTTGTTAGCAGTATTTGTTATATCACTAATGTTCTTTTTATTATCACTATTATTTTTATTATCACTAACACTAAAATTTTCGTTTTCTGGGGTGGCTGGCGGTGATCGAGAAACTCGCGATGCTCTCGCGAACGGATCGGGGTGCCCGAAAAGTTCTGTACTGCGGTGGACCGGAGAAAACGTACTTTGATTATCTATAACTAGTTTATATTTGTCGCTAGTGGACCTTGTTATCGGGCGTGGCGGCTGGTCACTAGACATCAGAGGCAAAAATATCCTTATATTATGTTAAATATTAACCCTAATAATGATAAATAAAATATAAATATTTCTGTGGCACCTTATCAAAATGGCGATAAAAGGGGCAGTAGAAATATACCTATAAAAAAATGTTAAAAAAATAAAATAGGAAACCTTTAAATTTGAATGGCGCTTATATAAATATGTTTATAAAAATAACGATACTATTTGTGTAACACTTTGTTAATAATATTATAATGATAGCATGTTTATATATCTGTGAACTTTAATTGATACCATAACAAGTACGTGAACCTTGTGTATTACATTTCAAAATACACTTGATCGTGAGTACTTCAAGTTCACGAGCGACGACCTCAGTGTCATCAAAATAAAATATTACACATCATTGTCGCCAAATAAATCCAAAAATTTCCTTCTTAATCTCAGTGCCCTTAATTGTTGCTCGTTAGAAATAAAAATTTTTACGGTCGTTAGTGTATTTGGTAAACCCAACGAATTATGCGATTTTACGTTTATGCCGTTATTGACAACCCCTAGCTTCTCCTGTCTTTTTCGTTCTCTTTGAACCTTGTTTAGCTTCCTACGGGCCATAAAATTTAAATAAAAGGAATATCAGGAATAAAAGGGTTAAGGCAGTTTAGTGAATAACCCCAATATATAATAATTCTAGCCTCGCCAGCGTTAACGGGCACGAGGTGGAACTATTTCTATATTTAGCAGTCTATGGAATCTAATCTCGCCAGCGTTAACGGGCACAAGACAGGACTACAGTAGACACTTTGAGGTGGGATTTATAGTAAACCTAGCCTCGCCAGCGTTAACGGGCACGAGGTGGGTTTTCCTATAGGTTCTGTTTGGATAATTTTAATCTCGCCAGCGTTAACGGGCACAAGACAAAATTATGTCAAACGTGTTGGGGATAAGAATGGGGAGGGAAATTATATAGACGTAAAAAGCACTGTAAAAATTCCCCTTAAAACACTGTAAAATAAATACCCTTTAAAAACCAATGTAAAAAATGCCCTGAAAAAAAAAACACTGTAAAAAGCACTGTAAAAAATAATTTGACAAAAAATTGCACTGTAAAAACGCACTGGAAAAAACACTTTAAAAAATGCCCGAAAAAACACTAAAAGTGACCTAAAAGAGAAAGTTATAATTCTTAAACACAAAAAGGCCCTTGGCAAGTTAGGAAGAACTTACCAACGAGAACGAACCAGGCGCCTCCACCAAATGTCACGTCTAGGCCTAGCGCACGGCGCTTCTCCACCAAATGTCACGCTAGGGGTCGTAGGGGTTGTTAAATTATGCTGCGGTTTACCAAACCACTTATATTGATATCAGGTACAAACACAATACACTTACGTAACTAGACTGGGTAGCGTAGGGGGCAGCTTCTAGCGGAGTACTCTGTCAGCCTAAAGGGCTGGCGCTATTCGTGCGGCACCACAGTGACGCTTTCCTTTGCACCTCGCTGGTACGCTCTTTATATGAATCCCTCAAGAACAGTTTATGCAAACAGTACAAACTGGTCAGGGTTCATAAAATAAAGGCGAGGCCACCGATATGCAATTGCAGCACGTAGAGTGGTTTCCGAAATGTTAAATAAATAATATGAAAAATGTATAGAAATTTGGAAAAAATGATGAATATATGGGAAAATATGACAATACTTCAAGCCGAAATCGGTCCAGGAACCTTTCAATTTTGCAAGAAAAGTTGGCATTTCTGCGAAATTTTGACATATCATCTTAATAATTTCGAGTAAATAAACTGCAATTCTTTATTTTTATGGTAATCTTCGAAAATTCAAAAATTTTCAAATTTTAGATGTCCCCGATGCAAATAAACCTATTTATTTATAACTACCGAAAAAATAAGCGATTTAAATTAGTGGGAGGTATTCCTAGATAATTAACGGATAAAATAAACCCAAAAATAATCACTAAATAGGGTAAATAGTGTGGAATATGTCGGTTAAAAATAGGATTTGTCAGAAAAAAATCAAGAAAATTCTAATTTTACCCCTTAAATACGCTCCTGAATGGCCCATTGGGTATTCATTTTAAAGTGTGAGTATCCCTTTATAAGATAGTGCTGAAAAATTGGGAAAAAATTATATAGGAAAAAATACAGAGTGATTCAAATGTTCCGATGTCGAGGGCAAAAAAAGTTAAAAAATCGAAATTTAATCAGCGATTGCTCCCTCCCTATAGAGAATTAAGAAACTAAAAAATATGGATATCATATACTTGATGAGCTCTTTCCGATGACGTATATGGGATTTTAATCTGAACCATTTTGACCCCACAAAAAATTAAAAACCGTGAAATATTTGGGTCAAAAATCTAAATTTCCAGTTTTTTCCAAATATTTCCATTTTCCAGTGATTTTAGGTTTAGGTAAATGTATTGCAAAAAAAGTATGTGAGATTTTAAAGTTTCACTTATGAGGCCGTTTTTCGATCGAACGTTTTATTTTCGAGTTATTAGGTATCAAAGAGGGGTTCGGAAATGGCATTTTTCGACCTAAAAAAATTCAAAAGAATTACTTGCCATTTTCTGATCCTCACCAGTTTCAGCGGAATTCTGAAGCTCCGGGTCCCCTACAGTCTCCGAAATTTTAGATCGATTTAATTCACATTTGCGACCTTACCCTATTTCAACGGAAATCGCGGAAATTTAGACTTTGACGTTTAATAGCTCCGAAACATCCTGTATAACCTATTTTTTTTGCCGAAGCTAGTTGTACTATTCCTCTATCAACCCAAAAAATTCGATTTCTCTCCCTCTGACTGTTTCCGAGAAAATCAAACCTGTTCGACTGTAAGTTAAGCCTTACTTTAAGGGCAAACTACCGCTCTTCTAAAATTACCGTTTCAAACAAACCCATATTTTTTCGTTATTTTTAGTCCGATAAACTTTTTGTTTTTTTGAAATGTAGGAAATCGGTATGCCGACAACTTGATCGTTTTACTTTTTTGATTTTTTGCACGTTTGTATTTTATTTTTGGCAAAATTGATTTTTTTTAATTTATAAAATCAAAATATCGATTTTCTAAAACGATCAATCGACGTGGAATGAAAAATTATAAATAATTGGTTTATGAAATTTTTGCATTAGATTGAAAAATAACATAGATATGTGGTTTTCAAGATCCCATCCAAAACATATCTCCATTTCTCTCGGATTTGCGGACGCGGAGCAAGGGGTCTCTCTCGCGAAATAGGCGAGCGGGACTCACCCCTAAAATGACCGACTAGTGACCACGGTCGTCCTAGTCGCTAAAAACAGTTTTACTTTATGTTTTCGAGGTCGCTGAACACGAGAATCCAAAGTTATTTTTTTGATTAAAGTGGGGGAACAATGAAAAAAATGGCAATTTAGTGCCAAATGAGGAAAATAAAATTTTCATACTTTTTGATATTCAACTCGGTATATCTCAGACAATTATTCATATTTCTTTTTTAAATTTTAACCACTTATTCTTTATGGTATTATCTAGAAAACAAGCTGAATCCGAAGTTCTCAAAGCAATCAGTGACTGAGTGGCGAATTTTCAAAGTTGTGCTATCAGGTTTTATGAGTCCTCACATACTACCGCAAAAGTTGAGTGACGAAGTTTCGAATTTCGAGTAAATAGCTATATAGTATTAAAATATAGTATATAAGGAAGTTGTTTTGTAAAATTTAAGCCCTTTATATTCAATAAAATATATATGTATATATATATATATATATATATATATATATATATATATATATATATATATATATATATATATATATACGATTTCAAAGCTGAGAGCTGAGTAAGGGCGCGCGCGTTTGGCGCGCAGTGATAATCGCGGCAGGCGTATACAGGGGTTTGAATGATTTTACCTAGCTCGATTGCTTACTATATCAATTTTCTAGATCTTTATATTTGTGTTAACGTAAAAACATTTTTTATAAATGAAGACTTGAAGTAAAAAACGGGGTATGTGCCAAAAATTTAATAATTGTGTTTCTTCCGTAAAAGTGGGCTATGTGGCATCGCCTTTAACGTATCAAACGGGCTGTGCAAAAAAAATTGGGAAGTGCCTAAAATCTTAGCCGCAAGATCGTGCATGTGTCAAGTGCCAGGTTCTTATCGGTAAATAACGGGCTAAGTGCCAGTCGGGGATCTTAACCAATTAGGGATAACATTATTATTTTTCATACATTTGTACCTTCAGTGGCGTAGCCAGGAATTTTAAAGTTGGATTTATCTCTGTTGCTACTTACGGAATCCATGCCAAGTTCAGGGTTTGAATAGTAAGCCTACTAGGAATGTTATGGTAAAGAAAAAGGATCATTTTGTAATTTGCAGAAAAAAGTTGAAATTTTGGTTCGCTCCCCCTGGTTAAAAAATGAGCACGCTTAGGTATTTTATTTATTATTTTTTCTAAACAAATTTTACATCATTTTGTCGAGAATTTTAAAATTTTAAGAGAAAAAACGCGTTAGTATAAAATTATAGTCATTTTAATTTTTAAACCGAAACTATAATTTAAAAACAAATCAAATGACTATAGCTTTCTACTAACACATTTTTGCTCTTAAAATTTAAAAATTCTCGACAAAATGATGTAAAAGTTGTTTAGAAAAAGTAATAAATAAAATATCTAAGCTTGTTCATTCTTTAACCAAGGCGGGCAAACTAAAATTTCAACTTTTTGTCGCAAATTACAAAATATTTTTTTTTATTTACCGAAACATTCCTAGTAGGCTTACTATTAAAACCCCTGACCCCTGGGTCCCATAAGTAGCAACAGAGATATACAACTTTAAAATTACTGTGTCCGACCTGGATAGGCCACTGTACGTTTTTCAAATAAAATAATATAAAAGCCACTTTGTCCCTAGTTCAATTTTTAAACCATTATAAAGTGGTGGCTTTTAGCCCACTATATATCGAAATTAGTAATGGCACTTAGCCCATTATGAACTAAAATTAGTATGGCACTTACCACCTTCTACGAATTTTGGTATTATTTTTTTTTTATTTCTTGATTGAAAAGATCTACATACCAAGTAAACCCATTATGTTGTTATTAATATGGTTAAATTTATTTAAAAAATTATGGAAGTAGGTTTTATATATACCATTTTAAATTACACTGTTTTTTTGAAATAACTCGGAATGATTTTTTTGGCACTTAGCCCGTTATTTACTTCAACTCTTCAAATATTCAAAATAAACAAGGTAAGTATAACTCCTAATTAAATGAAAATCACTGAAAGAAATTTGAAATTATTCGTTTATTTTATCTACATTGACACATGCATCACTACAGTTACAAACATCACAGCATCTTAAGTTAGATACTATACAAGGACAAATCGCAGTTGCACAAGCATTTTTACCATTACAGGAACAAAAATATTTTTGTAGTGTTTCTATGGCAGTGGGTCCATCATAATAATCGAATGGCAATTTGTCGTCTTCTACCAACCATCCAAACTTTGTCACATCTTCAGAAGCAATTATAGATTTTGTCGCTTGCCTCCATTCGTTGATCTGCCAAAGAGCTCTTAAAATATGCTTTAGCATAGCTGGTTTTGACGGAGGAAGTTTTGAGATGTTTAGATTTTTTCGATGGCTAAATTATAGCGTAAGGAATTGATGTCAGTGCGAATAGCTTTTGATTTTTTGGAGAGATCATACAAATACGATACGAATAAGCTAACGATTTCTTGGACAATATCTATAGACAAATCATTTATTTTAGCTAAATTAAGCAATTCTTCATTTGACATTTTTTTAGAGTGACATAAACAGTCTTTTTACCAATATAAAATAATGATGAATTTGTATCACAGCCGGTCAAAGCATGTGCAGCTAAGAAAGATGAACATAAATGATTTCCGAGGTTTTGGGCTAAAATGTGTATAGGATCTTCTCAGATCAGTGCGGACCGAAATTTTTCCTGTAAAAAACCACAGCTGAGGACTATTTTCAAAATGTTGAAAGTGTGCAATAGTTATAATATAATATATGTTCATTGAATTAGCACTACACCAATGATAAACATAAATCGTGTAGCTAACTGTACTTACCTTGTTGATTAAAACATTTGGAATATTTATAAACAACGTGTTTTCACTAACACAAATAAAAATATCTAAAAAAAAGCGATATAGTAAGCAATCGAGCTAGGTAAAATCATTCAAACGGCTGTATACGCCTGCCGCGATAATCACTGCGCGCCAAACGCACTCGCCCGTACTCAGCTCTCAGCTTTGAAATCGTATATCTTTTTTTCTATTAAATATAAGGCGCTCAAATTTTACAAAAAACTTCCTTATATACTATATTGTAATACTATATAGCTATTTACTCGAAATTCCAAACTTCGTCACTCAACTTTTGCGATAGTATGTGAGGACTCATAAAACCTGATAGCACAACTTTGAAAATTTGCCACTCAGCCAGTAATTGCTTTGAGACCTTCGGATGGGGCTTGTTTTCTAGGTAATACCTTAAAGAATAAGTGGTTAAAATTTGAAAAAGAAATATGAATAATTGTTTGAGATATAGCGAGTTGAATATTAAAAAGTATGAAAATTTTATTTTCCTCATTTGGCACTAAATTGCCATTTTTTTCAATGTTTCCCCATTTTAATCAAAAAAATAACTTTGGATTCGTGTTCAGCGACCTCGAAAACATAAAGTAAAGCTGATTTTAGCGACTAGGACGCCGTGGTCACATACTGCTATTTCTAAGCTACTTTTTGGGGGTGTCCCGCTCGCCTAAAATGCCAGACAGCGGCTGAGCCGTCGTGGTGTTGGACCATGACGCGTGCCTGCGTGCCAAGTGCATGCGAACCGGCTTTTGTTGTGCAGTTTTTGCAGAGCGGTTTATGTGATGTGATTAATTGATTACTGTGAACTAGAACTATTGTGTTCTAATTAATTATTCATATTATAGTTAGTTATCATTTCGTTTTCGTGGTATTTACTTTCTAGTGTACAGGGTGTTCGGATTTCGTTGTATTTGCGGGTTATGTTATCTCAGTTATTAGTAGAGATAGAAGGTTGCGGTTTGCACGTCATGGCGCTACATTTTTGTGAATCGAAAAATGCCACGAACAGAATTTTCATAGCTTTCTTTGTTTTTAAGCTACAGGGTGATTTTGAAAATTTTCCCTTTTTGAGCACCCCTTGTATCTCGGCTATGCCGCATCATATCAAAATAGTAAAAACTGCATTTTATGCAGAATATTACGTATAATACGATGACGTACTTAATTTTTTTCTGAATATTATAATTTTCGAGTAATGGTGTAAAGTTGTAGTTTTTTAAAGGGGACACCCTGTATATCTATACGTCATTACATTCCGCTTTTCGAGGGCTTGTCAAAAATATATAACACATGATATTTATTTTTTCATTGAAGCCGATGAATCACAATTTTTAATAAAAGTGTCAATATTTTATAGTAGGCCGTGAACTAAAACGTATACCTACATATTACAGAGATTGTTCGAATTGATTTCCGTTATTCTGAACACAATATTGTCACATTTTTTTATTCTTCCTAAAGCAATTAAAAGGATAACTGGCCGTGCTTGCAAATTCTGAATTCTATTTCAGAAGCATTACGCAATTCTTCTATCGTTTGATGCCGGGTATGAAATATTTTATTTTCCAAATATCCCCACAAAAAAAGTCGAGAACTGACAAATCAGGTGACCTGGGAGGACATCTTTCCAAAGCTCCTGGAGTATCAATTCCTGAGATATGGTACCTCATCAGCCTTAATGAAACACCCTGTATACAGACGTTTACTACTTTCAATACCAGTGAATCAATATTGTGATTTTTTTAGCGATAAAGTTTCATTTTAAAATTGGCGCAATAAAGTTGCTAGTATACATTTTTGGATCAATATGAATACATACATAATTCACGAACAGCACTGTCGTATTTCGAACCCTAAAATTTGTATTAAAATCAAATGCATGTGAAGAATGCGCTATCGATTTCATCATTAGTATCACTACTGCCACTGAATTAGCCAGACTAATTGGCTTATGCGCGGGAAAAGTAGTATAAGTCTAAAATTCTAGTTTTGAGTTATGCGCGATTAAACTTTGTTACCGTTTGCGAAATCAGTGAAAAGCTATATTGTACCTCGGATATTTTGTTGCCAATATATTAATAATAATACCTTTTAGAATCGCAAAATAAAATATAGCAGTTCTTGTTTATTTTTATTGTGATAAAAAAAGATTCCATGACTTATACTATTTGACATTTAAATTGACTTATACTATTTTGCACAGCTGAAAGAGTAAATACAATCAGTCAGATTCTCCAACGCTAGTCCGATCTAATTTGACAACCAAAGGTTTTAAACTGACCAGTGTAAGAATAGGATAACTAAGTTTTATAATATGAATTTATTTCTGAGATTTTTCGCAAATTTATAATGGAAAGGGCAATTTTAGTACGTACTTTCGACAATAATGGAACTAAATTCATTCTAGCAACCCGTTCCAAGATGAAATTCATTTGGAAATCAAGCAAATCACTGAAATATCAGAATAATTCATAAGTTTTTAGTGACGACTTATTAACGATGACAGGACAAAAACTTGTCAAAACATAACTGATCAACTAGAAGATCTTAATTTAAACCAGTACTAAATCTTAAACCTTCTTAGTGAATCTGAACGAATATATTTTGTTAATAATATTTTATTAGAAAAATATATAGTAGTTTTTGTTTCTTTTTATTGTGATAAAAAAAATATTTCGTGACTTATACTATTTGACACATAATTTTTATTAACTTATACTATTTTGCACAGCTGAAAGAGTAAACACAATCTATTTTATTAGAAAAAAATACAAAATTATTGAAAGTGAACTCAGTAATATTAAATTATTAGTCTTCTTCGAGAACTTTGTCTTCAAATGACAAGTCTTGCCGAGGTTAAAATAATACAAGTGCGACTTATACTATCATACACTAGTTTTAACATTGGGTATGATAGTACAAGTAGACTTATTCTTTTTTGCCCGCTCGATTCAAGAAGGTTTTTAGACTTATACTTATTTAACTTTTTTTTATAGCTTTTAGCATTGAAATGGACTTATACTACTTTGCCCAAAGGAACTAGTCATATTTATAATATATGTGGTGCACTTAACTCATTTCTTAAAAAATTGACTTATACTACTTTTGACGCGCATCAGTCAATTTAACATGACGAAAGAGTAACATTCGTTTGGTAAATTTAACTGAAATTACAAAAACCTGAAGTATATTTATTAAATAGGTAATGCGAAAACTCTCGCTGATGGTCCTTGCAAACACGAGACATCGGCACACATCGGCGTCAAAGAAAATAAAAGGTTATAATTATCGGCGTTGTCACCGTATACAGACAAAGTCTTTGTCTGTATACGGTGGCGTTGTGGAGGCAACATTTTATCATCGCTACTGTAACTGTTGGCTAGCGACGCGACGTAAGGGGAATACAAGCATCCGTGTAGAGGTCGAGACAGCGGTAAAATTGAAACCTCGCATCAAGCGGGCGCGATATTTTGCGAGTTCCCTCTTAACCTGTAGGTTTTTGCCGATCTCCTGACGTCACTTTTCACTAAGGACAAATGGCTGCTATTTAAATTGTAATAAATTATACCGAAAAGTAAACATTTTTTGTAGCTACATTATTCTAGTAATTTTCTTCAAAATAATTTTTTTGGGTTTGTAATGACTTCCTGAAACGATTTATGCAATAAAAAAAATATGTGCATATTCCTTATTTTTATTGAATTTTAATTGGAAAACATTCCATGAAAACCCCTGTTCATGTCACGTTCCCCCATTCATAAACACGTCAACCTTAAATTTTGATTTACTTTATTTTAAACACATTTTTAGTAATTTTACCACCTCTAGCATTTATTTTCAAAAGCAACTATATTATGTCATTAAATCGGTTGAGAGTGCGGGAGGAACTTGCTTTTTTACGGGTTATTTTAAGGAGATAGGCCAGTGGTGCAAAATTTCTATTTGTAATGCGAAATGGTGCAAGGAAGAAGTTGCCACCTCGAAAACCGAAATCAGTTAGGTGCAAAATGAGTGCAAAGGGGGCCAACTTGGCCGACCTTTTTATACCTAATACCGTGCGTTATTGTAACTTAAGTTACGCATATTTCTATTCTAACTAATAATAATCCCAATTCTTTGAACTTTTAAAAACATGCCACCTACATCTAGCGCAATCAACTTTAAAGTCCTTTTTGTTGCTTTTATATTATGTTTTTACTCATAACCTATTTAGATGCTTATGATAATAATTACTATTACGCATTTATTTTAATTAAATTAATTGAAATTGAAGAATTATACATAAAAATAATTGTATTTAGGTATAAAATTACCAAAATATATTTTTAACTTCCAAATTAAAACAACTTTCGTCGTAATTCGTGATTTTCGCCAGGACTCGTATATGCTCAAATTTATTGTTTTGAGGGTGGTTGAGGTCTAGGTTACTCCTCTCAATCAGCGTATGGAGGGCTCTCCCCTGCAACGCTATGAGAAATAGAGTTCCCCCCCCCTCTGCCGCACGGTGTTTACAAACTCCAAAATTTTAAAATATTTATTTTTCATGTAGGTATTTGTAAATACCACTGCGTAAGGCTCTCGCCTTGGCCCGCCCTTTTTCACGCCTGAACATAACATTTTCAATGCTATTAAAGTCAAAGTGTACAAGTGTACACTGCTGGATCTCATCTAATCACATATGTTTTTTCGAGGATCTCTACTTTGCCATACACTTGATGTATATAAAAAAAGTTAAAAAAGCGCACCCCTCTGTTAACCCCATTAATTAAACTGCTTTTTTATTTAAGATTCCAAATCTAAAATTTTATTACATACTTCGTATGAACCGAATCTCGGGTTGTCCACAATTTATCCGGATCAATTATTATTAATAGAAAAATAGGTATATATACTGGGCGTCAACGAGATCACTTTCCGGCTACCATTTCTTTAGTATTTAATCGAACAAGATGAAACTTGGCAGGAGTCATAGGCCAATAAAAAGTTACTTTTCGAGGTACTTGTCAATTTTCGACGACTTCCGGTTTAGCCGGAAGTGACACCAACTTTAGATTTTCAAATGAGACACCCTGTATATTTCTTAATTTTTGGAATTTAGAGACCATTTTACGTACAACTGTATTATTTTTATTACTTTTTGTGTCAATTTACCATTTTTAAAACAAATTTTTTGTTTTAATCTAGAGTGCCATGACCCACCTTAAATCGTTCTAATAGACGGTTACATCTGCACAAAAAATACGTACACAATTTTATCACCTTTCATTTGTCTTACCAGAGCGTTCAAAGTTGACTAAATCACTTTTTTGATAATAACTTTAAAAAATTAAATACAACTATAACACTTTCATAGTATAATTAGATGTAGTTTTTTTATTACGAATCCAACGGTGCATCACAACATCAAAATTCTCTTGGATTTTCTAAAGGAAACTACATTTTATTGCAATAGCCATTTTATATGGTTTGATCAAACATGCAACTGCACGACGATCAAATATTCTATCCACTTAGCCATGACAAAATTGAGTAATAATAATGGGGGGCTGTAACAATTCGCCACAAACCAGAAACGTAATATTAAAGACCAGAAAAAATAATTGTTTACAAATTTGTAAAATTCTATCATTTATCCCGACTTCAATTGTTTTCCATGGCAAACTTAACAATATTTTGAGGCTTTATTTCGTTATTTTTTATACAGCTATAATTTAATTGTTTGTCATGGCTAACTGGATATAATATTTGATCGTCGTGCAGTTACATGTTTGATCAAACCATAACAAATTTCTATGGCAATAAAATGCAGTTTTCTTTAGAAAATCCAAGAGAATTTTGATGTTGTGATGCACTGTTGGATTCGTAATAAGAAACTACATCTAATTATACTATGAAAGTGTTATAGTTGTATTTAATTTTTTAAAGTTATTATCAAAAAAGTGATTTAGTCAACTTTGAACGCTCTGGTAAGACAAATGAAAGGTGATAAAATTGTGACGGTATTTTTGTGCAGATGTAAACGTCTATTAGAACGATTTAAGATGGGTCATGGCACTCTAGATTAAAACAAAAAATTTGTTTTAAAAATGTTAAATTGACACAAAAGGTAATAACTATACTAGAGTTGTACGTAAAATCATCTCTATATTCCAAAAATCAAGAAATATACAGGGTGTCTCATTTGAAAATTCAAAGTTGGGGTCACTTCCGGCTAAACCGGAAGTCGTCGAAATTTGACAAGTACCTCGAAAAGTGACTTTTTATTAGCCTGTGACTCCTGCCAAGTTTCATTTTGTTTGATTAAAAACTAAATAAATTTCAGCCGGAAAGTGATCATTTTGACACCCGGTATATATATATATATATATATATATATATATATATATATATATATATATATATATATATATATATATATATATATATATATATATATATATATACCGGGTGTCAAAATGATCACTTTCCGGCTGCAATTTATTTAGTTTTTAATCAAACAAAATGAAACTTGGCAGGAGTCACAGGCTAATAAAAAGTCACTTTTCGAGGTACTTGTCAAATTTCGACGACTTCCGGTTTAGCCGGAAGTGACCCCAACTTTGAATTTTCAAATGAGACACCCTGTATATTTCTTGATTTTTGGAATATAGAGATGATTTTTCGTACAACTCTAGTATAGTTATTACCTTTTGTGTCAATTTAACATTTTTAAAACAAATTTTTTCTTTTAATCTAGAGTGCCATGACCCATCTTAAATCGTTCTAATAGACGTTTACATCTGCACAAAAATACCGTCACAATTTTATCACCTTTCATTTGTCTTACATACATATATATATATATATATATATATATATATATATATATATATATATATATATATATATATATATATATATATATATATATATATACAGGGTGTTATGAAATTCTCTGCATATATTGAAATGAGTGACTCCTGAGGTAGTCTACAGACATACCCAATACTTTTTTTCCCCTTAAATTGAACATTTTAAAGATTTTCAAAAATACCCTAAAACCAGGCCATATTCGATGCACCTGCCTGAGCGAACACATGGCCCGACATAAAGCCTGGCAGAAAATTGCGGGCGAAAAACTTAAAACAATTGAATTTGTTGTAACGTTGCCAGACATATAAATCTTTAGGTATAATTTATTTTCTGTTTTAAGCGTAATTTAAGACACAGGTAAAAAAATTAAACCTGATCCTAAATCCTAAGCTCAGAGAAAAAAAAATAGTAAAAATGACACTGCGAAATCACTCCATTTTATCGGCAGCGTTAGTTTTACCCAATATTTGCCTAACATAATTTAAATTTCAATAAGTAAAACAGAAAAATAAGTTTCAAAGAATGATACTTTTCTAGTAGGGAATAGGTATGTTGAAAATGTCTTCCTTTATTTGCTTCCAAACAAGCGTGCGTCCGTAGCGTATTGTCCAGAACCAGTTGAAGGATATTTGTTCGGATAATTTTAATAAACACTGGAATCAAAGTACAAACGTATTTTTTATTGTTAATGAGCAAAAGTAAAAATTATCAGCTTAAACAAAAGACTTTGTTGAACACACTACCCTAATTACTTAAAACTATCTTCTCAAATTAAACAAGAAAACAGTATTGATATCATTAAAGCTTTGGAAACGGGGGTTATTCCAGGGATGGCTCTAACCTACTTGAAAATAAGTGGGATCCGATTTGAAAATAAAATAAAAATATTTATTTACTCACTCTGTGAAATTTGAAAATGGGAAATACCAAAATACTTCGGTAAAAGTAATATAACATACAGGGTGTCTAAAAAGTATTAGTGTGGGTAAATATCTTTGCTATTAATAAAGATAGAGACACCAAATTGTAGTTGTGTCTTATTGGTTTGGTTGGACTTTTGCGTCCTGTGAGAAATTCACAATATTGTATGTGGCATGGAACCCTCTATGCGCGAGTCGAACTCGCACTCAACCGTTTTTTTTATTTTACACCATCACGGCAACGCCCATGAATTAAATTATATCTGTCAAATACCGTATACGTACGTAATTATTTTCGGCATCGACGCGTCTGTTAACAGACCAGCAGTGCCTGCCTTACTTATTACGTTAAAAGTTGTTTAGAATGACCACCATGAACTTCTTGCCAATAATAAAGTCCATTTTGTAACTCTGCCAAGAAGTAACAGCTGCCATTCTCGAAAAGACCTTTAAAATGAGGTACCACACGGCATAGGGTTGCATTTAAAATTTTTGACCTCAACTCCCTAGCGTACCCCCCCCCCCCCGCCCAAGGGGGTGGAAAAAGTCAAATTACATAAAAAAGTAGATTTATTAACCAATAAGATACAACTAAAATTTGGTGTCTCTATCTTTATTAATAGTAAAGATATTTGCCCGTGCTAAGACTTTTCAGACACTCTGTGTGGTATATCACTGTAACCGAAGTATTTTCGTATATCGCATTTTCAAATACCACAATGTGGGTAAATAAATATTTGTATTTTATTTTCATATCGGGTACTAATTTTACTTCCAACTAGGTTAGAGCCGTCCCTGGAATATCCCCCGTTTGCAAAGCTTTAGATGTCATGGATAAACTACTAAACTACGGATATTACTATACGCAACCCATAATACACGTCGTGCTCTCTCTCTCTCTCTTTCCTCGTTCTCATTTTTATCGCTCTGTCTCTCCATCTATTTGTTGCGCCGAGAGGAGCTAACGGCTACGACTTTCACACTCCTATTTTCGCCGGACGCGTAAGCGACGAAAGCTCACGCTGTGATTGGTTGAATATCTGGCATAGCGACGCGTTAGGTGACTGCGCAACATCACGATGATATCAGGAGCTCGTGTAGTGGTTCCGCTAGCTCCTCCCGCGCTCTTTGATCGGCCGGCTTTTAAAATTCTGTCATTCTCCGAGTGAAAAAAAAAGTTTTCAATTTATTAATGGTGCTATGGTATGTGTTTATAGTGTTGACTATTTATAAGAAAACAAAACATTTCGTAGTGTTTGTTGGTCTTTCATGTTTTAACCAAACGGCTGGGTTGTATTGTGTAGTAATAGTAATAAACTTTCTTATTGTTTGAACAGCGTGCGAGTCCGACAGAGAATGTTCGTTTTCGTTTCATTTGAACCTTATTTCCAGTCAAGAGCCTCGTAATGCGTCGTTTGGAAGCGCGTTCGTTTTTATAGTTCTTGTGTCGAGTTTTTGAATTTTTTTGTCGTAAATAAGTGCGCTAGGCAAATGTAAATACAATGATGCTATTTGAAACAACTTTTCCTTGTATCAAAAAAATCGTGATTTGACTTACTGGAAGATGGTATGAAGGTAAAGTTTATTATTTAGTTGTGAGGAATTTCGCTTAAATGTTAGTAAATGCCAAATCTTCTGTTAAATATGATTTAAAATAGGCAAAAAAGTACATGCTTAAGTGCTGGGAGTTTTTTTGTTTAAAGCTGATTTGGAACCAACATTTTTGTATAGGTACTCTTTTTCTTCCAAAAATTTCTGGTCGGCCTAGTTGAACAAAATTTTACTCTTGTTTTGAACAGCTGTGGATTTTTTGTGTTGTAATATTTTAACTTTTTGAAATTGAATGTCTTAAAAGATTTAGTATGATTTCTTACTTTAAAGATAACATATCTATTATTTTTTCAAATCTGTTACATAGGAATATTCTAGAGAGAATTGGCAAGGTCACAGTGACTACTGATGTCAAAACAAAAGTTTTTTTTCTGTAACTGACGTTTCCCGCTGTTTTTATATGGTCATGTATGTATTGCCAGTGGTGCGCAGTTACAAAAAAAAAAATTGCGGGACGATATCTACCATTTTTTATCATGAAGCGCCATTTATGAATATTTTTATTCAGTCTGAATTAATAATAATAATAATAATAATAATAATAATAATAATAATAATAATAATAATAATAATAATAATAATAATAATAATAATAATAATAATAATAATAATAATAATAATAATAATAATAATAATAATAATAATAATAATAATAATAATAATAATAATAATAATAATAATAATAATAATAATAATAATAATAATAATAATAATAATAATAATAATAATAATAATAATAATAATAATAATAATAATAATAATAATAATAATAATAATAATAATAATAATAATAATAATAATAATAATAATAATAATAATAATAATAATAATAATAATAATAATAATAATAATAATAATAATAATAATAATAATAATAATAATAATAATAATAATAATAATAATAATAATAATAATAATAATAATAATAATAATAATAATAGCCCCCAGGGCCCACCCCAAAGGGCGCTGGTGCGAGTCAGGAAAAGGTGGTTGCTCCCCGGTTCCTGATCGTAAAAAGGACTAACGGGGATTTCTTTAAAGTAAATCCTTTCGTTATTCATAAGTTATTGTTTGGCATTGTAGGTGAAGTTAAGAACATTAGAAAAATTAAAGATGGTTTATTGGTAGAGACTGTATCATCAGCTCAGTCTAACAGATTGTTGGTAGTAAAGAACTTGGGAGATATGGCTGTGGAGGTATCATCACATAAAACGCTCAATGTCAAAAGAGGAGTAATTTATCACCAAGGTCTTTTAAACTGTACCGTCGAGGAAATAGCCGAAAATTTAAAGGGTCAAGGAGTTATTGAAGTTAAGCGGATCCAGACCAAAGTCAATGGTGAACTTAAAGATACTGCTAACCATATTCTAACATTCGATAGGCCAACCTTACCTGAGAAAATTAAAGTTGCGTGGTACCGATTAGATGTTAGATTATATGTGCCCGCACCTATGAGGTGCTTTAGGTGTTTGAAATTTGGACACACAGCTATGAGATGCACCCGGGATCAAGTCTGTAACTGTGGTAAGCCCTTGCACGAAGGAACGCGATGTAGTAACGAGGTATGCGTTAATTGTGGTGATAATCATCCTTCTCGTTCTCGTAAATGTCCGGTGTTTAAACAAGAATATGCAATTCAGGAGATCAAAACTAAGGAGAATCTTTCATATTCTGAAGCTAAAAAGAAGGTAGTTGTTCTAACACCATCCCAAGGTATTTCCTATGCTAATGCCGCAGCTACTGCATTAAAGATTGATG